>MU724859.1:37736-78492 GCA_026770625.1 Nicotiana glauca
CCCCTATTCACTTCATCTAAATTCATTAAGCATGCAGCAAGGGGGTCCTCAGCCGTCAACACCTCATCATCAGACTCTACAATTACATCCACTACATCAATAAGAGAACAATTTGCGAACTCACTCGGTCGCCTCATATATTTCTGCACACTGAATATAATTTCTTCATCATTGAGCCTCATCTTGAGCTCCCCAGTCTCACAATCAATCAAAGCTCTCCCCGTGGCCAAGAATGGTCGTCCTAAGATTATAGGAATTTCTTCATCCACCTTGCAGTACAAGATTACAAAATCTACGGGGAACACGAATTTCCCCACCTGAATGAGTACATCATCAAGAATCCCAAATGGACGTTTCACAGTCCTGTCGGCCAGCTGCAGCAACATAGAGGTGGGTGTAGCTTTCCCAATGCCCAGCCTCTTATAAATAACCAGGGGCATAAGATTGATGCTGGCCCCTAAATCACAAAGTGCCTTAGTAAAGGCGAAGTTCCCTATAGTGCATGGAATTGTAAAGCTACCTGGATCAAATAACTTTTCAGCTACAGGTCTAGACACCACTGCACTAGAAATCTGAGTAAGTGTCATTGTGGCCAAGTCTTGGAAGTCAAACTTCTGAGACATCAAATCCTTCGTCATTTTAGCATACCCAGGCATCTCCTTTAAAGCTTCAATCAATGGAATGTTTACCTGAATTTGCTTGAGCATTTCAAAGAACTTTTTGTACTGCTCCTCCTTTTGGTGCTTGGCCAACCTCTGTGGGAATGGTGCAGGAGGTCTTTTCTTCCCAATCACTTGGGATTTCTCTTTCTCAGCTACACTTTCGACTACTGGCTCTTCAACTGGCTCAGCTGTTTTCTCGGTCTCTTGCTGCTTATTTTTCTCATCAGATACAGGCTGGACTGTCACCTCTGTCAATACCGTAGACTCATCCAGCTCAATGGGCACTGGAATGAGTGTCTCAGCCTGTATGTTACCTCGAGCTCTCTCTTGCTCAACATCTAGATCCCTACCATTTCGGAGACTCACTGCCATCAGCTGCTTTGGGCCCTGATCTTTTGGATTGATTTGGGTATCTGCAGGTAATGTCCCTTGAGGGCGATTGTTCAGCGACATCTAGATCTGGCCCACTTGTACCTCAATATTTTTAATGGCTGCATCATGTGCATCCACTCTTTCATTCTTCTTGGCATTGGACCCAATAACCTGCTGCATCATTGCTTCCAGTCTTGCAAACCCATCTTCTTGTCTTCCACCATGCTGTTGCTGAGGTGGATGGTACCCTTGCTGCTGATTGTTGTACCCCTGTGGTCTAGGATACGGTGCCATGTTGTTGGGGGGTCTCATACCTCCCATGTTTCCGGCGTTGTACTGTGGCTGAGGTGGATTGTACTGCTGTTGAGCCTGCTGACCCCAATTCTGATTTCCTTGTCTCTGACCCCCATAGTTAGCCACATAGTTCATATCTTCAGGGTGCTGATGATGATGATCATGCTCTGCATTCCAAGGAGTACCAATTGGCTGGCTAATGCAAGATGCGCACAAGCCCCCATTGGTAGTATCTACTATATGTACCTGCTGCTTAACTCCTGATTCCTCCACCTTTTTGGTGAGGATGCTCATCTGTGTCAAGAGAGTCGCCATATTTTCAGCCATAGTATTAGAAGGATCAAGAGGCACTGAGTGCACCACTGGAGTGATAGGTGCATTCCTAGTTGTCCATCCCGAATTCTGTGCCATTTTGTCCAGCAAATTCTGACCTTCTCTCCAAGTCTTGCTCAAGAACGCCCCACCTGCTGAGGCATCCACAATATTCTTCATGCTATCAGACAATCCCATGTAAAACCTTTGTCCCAACATCTATTCTGGAACACCGTGGTGAGGACACATAACCAACATTCCTTTAAACCTGCCCCATGTCTCATGTAGAGTCTCCATTGGTTTCTGCTTGAAGCTCACGATCTCATCAATTTGTTGAGCAGTTTTGTTGGGCGGGTGGAATTTGTTGTGAAATTGCTTAACTAATTCATCCCAAGTTTCTATAGAGTTTATGGGTAGTGAATTTAGCCAAACCTGCGCAGCTCCTGTCACCGAGAATGGAAACAATAATAGCCTGATTGCTTCCGGAGTCACGTTGGGTTGCCTTTGTGTTTTGCATATAGATAGGAAGTTCTTCAAGTGCTGCTGAGGATCTTCTATTTGTGTCCCAGAAAAGAGTCCCTTGTTTTGCAACAAGTGTAGCATATTGTTTGTGATCTGGAACGATTCAGCTTGTATTGCGGGCACAACAATGGTAGTGGCCAAATTGTCAGCTGTTGGTTGTGCCCAGTCATATAATGCACCCTCAGGCACAGGAGGTGCCCCTTCCCTGGCATTTAAGCCAGCTTGCTCATTCTTGACGTTTCCGTTGGGATCGTTTACGTCTCCCATGTTAATTTCGATTTTGAGTGTTTGTTGGGATTGTTGAATTTTTTTGTTGGTACAGTTCAATGCCCAGAATGTTTGCTCGGGGTCTTAGAGTTCTTCAAGTAGTTCTCCAGTCCTCATAGACTTTCTAGGCATACACCTGAGCAACCAAGTCAATAACCGTTAAATTTTCAATGAAAAATTTGGTAGAGAGAAAACTGACTACAATAAGAATATTTGTATATCTGTAAATGGCAATTGATAATTCCGTTAAATCCCCGGCAACGGCGCCAAAATTTGATCATGCCCAACTATGCCTTATAAAAAGGACTCTGCGGACGTTGCAAATATAACCCGAGTATTACACCCAGGGTCGAATCCACAGGAGTTAACCTATCAACCACTATCTTCAGACCCACGAATTCTTCAGAACCAGTTTCCCAAATATTCAAATTTCAGTTGAATGTTCTTTAACAACTACGCTTGCAAGTAACTAAATAGCTGTAAACTAAACTAATAAGATTGTAAATAATAATGAGAAGAAGCTAAGGTAATGATTTCCCCTATTGATGGAATCCCTTCTGTTTATGCTCATACAGATTTACCAAAACATCTCTATCAATCATGAACGCTAATCTTACCGTAAATCTCTCTCGAGTAATCACAGTAATTTACTATTGCACTCTCCTGAGATGCACTAGCTTACTTTATTTAGCACGATTCACTTTAGATTACACCCAAGGCTTTGTTATCCAATCCCGCCTTTAAACCCGCAATTATAGATTCCTTTAATAATCTAGGAGTGGTGTTGTTCAACAATAACCTAATTATGCATTCTTTTCCAAGGTATGCACACTAAATAGGCACAGTTAATTGAGGATCCTGCCAATTAACTACAACAAATACGAAGTTGAACAAAGAGAGATTAAACTAGCAATTTGTATTCACATAAACAAGAAGTTCATCATCCAATAGGTTCCATCAAAATCTTAGACAAGGAATTTAGCTACTCATGGCTATGGGTAAATAAACTAAGATAGAATTCATCATAAAAATCAAAAGTAAAGAAGAAAGATGTTTGGAGTATTCTCTCACAATAGTTTCCCTTGCCAAGATACCCTAAAAATCAATACATGCCTCTTTTGGGCGAAGTCTAATGTTTTAAATAGGGTTTAGGTCTAAAAATCCCGTATTTGACACTTTGACCCCTGAAGTTTTTGCACCTGCCGCGGTTCTGCTGCCGTCGCGGTAGAACTGCGGCCAATCACCCTCTCTGAACTTTTATAATTCTGAAGCTGCCTTCCACTGCGGTTCTGCCGCGGTCGCGGTAGAACCGCGGCCAAGTGTCTTTTCTGAATCCTGAGGGCTGGCAGGGCGTAGCTTCATTGGGAATTTACACATTTGGCCTCTTTTCTCCAATTTTTGACTCCAAAACTACTCCTTAGCCTTCCTTATACATATATCACCTACAAACCATGAAAAACACTAATAAGAGCATTTTGTTATTACTTTTAGCATTAAAACTACACAAGAAGGTGATTATTTAAGGTGTGATTATAGTCAAATTCACCTATTATCATTACCCATTTTCTATCCGAACCATATCCGACCCGACCCGTCCATTTGCCACTCCTAGTCTCGGTATTCAATACTTTTGAATGTTCAAGCTAATGGATTCTTCAAGTCTACAATGGGAGTCAAACCATGTGTTCCTTATCTCCGATATTGTTCATACTAGAAACTGAGATCCATGGAAGAGCTCTAGATGCTTTATTTGATAATCCAAAATTTAATAGATTTGGAATGACAAAATGGGGTCACAACATCAACTACTTCTTATATGTTGAAAATACAATCATCTTTAGCTCATCACATTATGGGGATATACGCAGTGGCGGAGACAGGATCTCCACGAAGGGGGTTCAAAAAAAAATTATAGCTAATGGGAATTGAACCCATGACTTTATGTAAATTTTGAACCCCCTTAACCACTAAACTATACTTTTGGATTGGGTTAAGGGTGTTCAAAACTTAATGTATAGAGGTAAAAAATAGATTTTGCCTTATATATATTGTGTAATTTTTCGGCGAAGGGTTTTCGGATGAACACCCTTGCGCCCCCCTAAATCCGCCCCTGGATATACGATTAATCATGAATCTGCTGGAGGAGTATGAGGCAGCTTCTGTGTAGAAGATCAACAAGGAGAAATCATCATTCTGTATGCATTAAAATGCACCTCCTGATGAAGCTAATATAGTACACCTAATTACCAACTTCAGAGGCATCCCTTCCCTTTTACCTACCTCGGATGCCCTATTTTCTATAGTATAAGGCATAAGGATTTATATAAGGACATTATCTTCGAAGTGCAGGAAAGGCTTCAATCCTGGAAGGACAAGCTCCTATCTATTGGTAGAAGGGAAGTATTGATTGCACATATGCTTGGAAGCATGCCAATCCATTTCTTATCGGCTGTCAATCCACCTCCCTATGTGATTTCTCAATTACACAAGATGTTTGTTAGATTCTATTGGAGCAATTCAAGTAATGGAACGGCAAGACATTGGGCTTCATGGGATACACTCTGTAAATATGAAAGGGTATTGGTTTTAGATCCCTACATGATGTGTCTAACGCTTTGTTTTCTAAGCTTTGGTGGAACTTTAGAAAAAAAGACACCTTGTGAACCACGTTTACGAGGAACGAATATTGCAAAAAGATTGATGAGGTCCTAGTGCCTTGAAAAGATGGCTCACATTTGTGAAGAAAAATGATTGAAATGAGGGGCACTCTTGAATATCAAATATGGTGGCAATTAAAAAAGGACAATGCATTCTTTTGGTATGATAATGGACTGGTTTTGCATTACATTACCATGCTTCAGAACCTAACCATTAGTATGATGAAACTATCACACATGTTAGTGATGTAGTGGAAAATGGGGACTGAAATGTAGAAATGTTGAGAGACACTCTACCTGATGAACTAGTTGAGACTATAATGGAGAATATTGCACCACCAAACTGTCATGACATGAAGGATAAGCCATGATGGCAACTGGAGTCTAAGGGCCAATTTTTCATTGAATACTGTGGCAATAGGAGAAGATAGGAGAACAAGCTTTACAAGTTCATATGGGTAAAGGGATTACCATTCAAGATATCATTTTTAATGAGGTTATGGAAAGTAAATCTACCACTTGATGAACCCTTAAGAAGAATGGGGTACTCAATGCCATCAAGATGTTGGTGTTGTATAAACCCTAGAGAACAAACCATATGTCATGTGATTTTCAGTTCTCTAGTGGCCATGTTCCTATGGAGGTACTTTGTGCACCAGCATGGATCAACATTGAAGGTAAACAACTTGTCCAAGTGATAAATGAGAGTCAAAGAAGGTTAGGAAATACAAGCTTGAGGATAGCCTACCAAGCCATCTCATCCTTGATTGTGTGGAATTTGGGGAAGAGAAGGAATTCCAGAATGCATGGGAAGACAGTTTCTATTAATATATTAATCATTTAAGTGTCCAATGACCTATACATGCTTCTCAAGTTCAGAAGGATTTCATTCTCAAGGATTACAACCAACTAGCTAGACTTGCATGATAAATTAGAACATCACATTCCAAGGTTGGAGTATACACAGGTGTTATGGCAATTGCCTCCTGTTGGGTGGTTAAAATGCAATAATGATTGTACATGTAGAGATGATACTTTAAGGGCTTCTTATTCCTTTTGCATTAGATATGGGATTGGTGATCTAATAGCACAGGTAAAGGAAATTTCTGATGCTACAAACAACATAGCTAAGGAGATTTTTGATACTACAAACAACATAGCTAAAGCTAAAGCTAAAGCCATCCTAAAAGCGCTAAGGTACAGTTTTCATTCTCAATTTTCTTCTTATGTGATTGAAACTAACTCTTTGTTGATGAAAAAGAGTTTTAGAAGATGTTTAGGAACCATATTGGAATATTGTTGCATTAGTTGAGGAGATTAATGAGCTAAAAGTTAGTTGTGTGGTTGAGATAGCACATGTGCTAAGGGAAGGAAATGAACTAACCGACCATCTTGTTAATATTACCTTGGACAACAATGATGTTGTCCAGGTTCCTTCTTTTGAGGAACTGGATATTAAAGGGAGGAATATTTTAAATAAGGGAAAATACATAAAGAGACACCAAAATTGGCCCCAATTGTCTATCTTACACTTTAACTTACCAGGTGACCATATACACTCTTTATGTTTTGTTTTATTGTGTCAAGTAAACACAAGTGTCTGACATGGCAACTCGAGTGCGATACAAACACTGTGCAGCATGTTAGGTTAAATATTTCTTCGTTATAGTGGCTAAAAAGCTACAAAATTACTATAATACCCTTAATGAATTTCTTTTGTATTTATTCCAATTCTCAAATTCCTAAACCTAAATCCCCATTATTCACCATTCTTCCGTGACCTTTTCCTACTTCTATCTTCCTTCTTTCTCTATTAAGAAGCATTATAAAAAATAGAAGGCACCATTATGGTAAAAGGAAAGAATTGATAATTTTGTGGTCACAAAATAACCCAGGTCGGAGGTATCTTAGATGCCAATATGGTCGAGTAAGTAATTGTTAAAGTTATATTTGTGCCTATTTTGTTTATTAAAAAAATTTTGGCCAAGACTCCTTTTTTATGGACCTTTCTTACAATTTTACAGGAAGGGTGTAAGTATTTTAAGTGATATGGAGATGAATTTCCTGAACAAGCTAGGATTGTAATTTGGAAACTTATGAAGAGAATCAAAAAATACGATGAATAAGGAGAAGATAAGGAGAAAGTACAGAATGTTGCTAGTCATTGTGATACTCGCTTCGATTGTTAGAGAGTTTCTTATGTAATATTTGCGATATATGTTGAAATTATTTGGTTGAAGGATCTCTTTTGTGTATTGGTAGTTATGTAAATCAATAGCTCCTCTGAATGTTGTAATATAAGAAACTTAGATGAATACAAGTTGAACAACTTTTGGACTAATATTTCAGCAACATTTTGACATGACTAATGTTCTCCCCAACCGGAGATACAAGACACAAATACAAAATATACAATAAAATCTAGAGTTTTTGGCCAAAATTATCCCTTATCTTTAGGGGTAGGTGTAACTTTGTCATTCAAATATAGCCCTGAGCACTATTCGTCCTCTAAGTTTACGAGACGTGCGCACTTTTAGTCCACTAACAAAAATTTTTAGCTCTCATGTGAAATAATTTTTGCCAAAAACTCATAAACTCTACGAAGGCAAATACAATCTATAGAATGAACTGCAAATTTCATTGCTCAAATCAAGGCAATAGTCACAAAATAAAATGTCAAACATACATTTGAAACATTGCTTTAATAGCAAATAACTAAAACTGGAGTTTTAGGTTAATGACACCCAAATTAGAAAAAACACTTGAACAAACTACATGAAGTGAAATCTTCTCTAATGAGCATTTTTCTTCATCATTCGTATCTCGTTGAAGTTGGTTTCAGTAATAGCAGCTTTTTCCTTCCATTTCAATCCAGGTGGCTTGAATCCAAGATCAATATTAGTATGCGGTGCATTCTTTAATTGTCTCCCACTAGAGATGACTCTTTCACTTAGCGTTTCGGGTTGTAAATTTAGAGTGATATTTATTAGGCAATATATTAATGACTTATGAAATAGCTATCATATAGAAATGTGAAAGAGCTTACATTAAGACCTTGTCTTCTAGATTGTGTGTCTGTATAAATGCAAAATTCTAGTTCTCTTATTCTTTTTTTCCAATAGCAGCAGAAACAGATTTAGTAGCAGCATTAATAGAAGCAGTAGTAGTAAATCCAGCAGGTGCATTGGCTGCTGTACTTGTTGAATCACAACCAGCCCCCTTCCCCATCCTAAACTAGTGCCCTTTCCTATACTAGTTCCCCTTCCTTACTAGTTCCCCTTCCCTTTCCTCTGCCATCTCCTATTCATAGTCCTCTCCCTCTGCCTCTCTTAGTAGAAGTATTATTTCTAACTCTTGTAGTATCTTGACACAAAGAAGAAGGAACACTACTTGTACTAGATTGTTGAGTAGCAGGTTGACTATTTGGTGTTGCTTCAGTTGTTGCTCTTGATCTTTCTTGTGGCTATAAGTAACAAAAGAAAGGTTATAAGATAAAGGTTAACAAGTAAGTAGATCACTGAAATAAACAAAAGGCATACCCCTGATTTGTACCCTTTTTTGTTGTGGTCAACTTGGTGTCAGTTAGAACATGCCATCTTGGATCCTTTCTTTGATGCTTTTCCCCATTTAGTTTTTATTGGTTCATCTTTGTCCTTTCTCCTACATCTCTTGGGTCTACCAGGCATTGATTTAACTTTAAGTGGCTCGACTGGTGAGTTATTTGATTCAGGCCACATCTTCATATTGGGGACTAGTTGAATGAAGTACTTGTAACATTCAAGTATGTATCTTTTCTATACCAATGCTCAACATAATCCACTGAATCTTTCCCAATATGAGATAATGCACAAACTACATGGGCATAAGGGATACCCCTCAAATACCATAGTCTGCAACTACTTGTTTTCCTAACCATGTCAACAATGAACCTATATTCCACTTCCTAAATTTCAAAGCCAATATCAGCATTCCATATCACTTTTAATCTCCTACCTACTTCTTTATTTTCTTCTAAAAATGTCACTGATCCAAGTTTCACCAAATTTGATCATATCCCCATATCTATTCATTATCTTATGTCTAATGTCTTCAAGCATACTAATTACTGATTTATGCCTAGGACCCTAACTGTCTCACACATGTTATTTTCAACATCTCGCGTAACAGTTTCACTAATATAAGCCCTACACAAGTACTCTTTATTATAACTAAGTAGGTATTCACAAATGTTATGCATTGTTTATCCAAGTGTTCAAATTCTCCTTTCAATTTTACCTCAAAATTGGCCTTAGCACATCTCTAGAAACTTTTCTTCTTGCTTCACCTCTCCATGTTTTTTACATGTTTTTCCCAAATATGCCTTGGACACATCATCCTTTCAACATTAGGAAGTAATTCTTGAACAGCTGGAACAAGACCCTTAAAGACATAAAAAGGAAACAAAATGAAATAATCAACAGAAAGCATCTTTAAGCAACAGAAATGAAATAAGCAACAAAAAGCATGTTTAGTATAGTACCTTTTGCATGTCAGAAATTATTGTTAAACCATCTCCTAAACCAAGCTCCACATCTTGAATAATATGACTTAAGAACCAACTCCGAGAATGTTTAGTTTCTAGGTCAACAACTGCCCATTGTATTGGGTACATTTGTTGATTCTCATTCTTTCCAATAGCAACTAATATTTCACCTTTGCGAGCCCCGTCAATGAGGTATGATGGTCAAACCTCTCCGGCAATAATCTTGAAGGATAATTTGGCCATTCAATCCACCGCAGGCTAGAAGGAAGACAAATGATAATGCTACATGAGCAAATAGTTTCAGTCGTGAGAAGAAAAAGAAAATCTGACCAAACAGTTTCACCAAGTATCAACACATGTAAGCGTTTCATTCTCTTGAATACCTTGCTATGATTGACATGATCATCTTCAAAATCAAAACCTTTTGGAATCCATCGGATTTCCACCTTTTTTGTTTTCTGTAACGGAAGAGATATATATCTATTTGTTAAGGAATTAATAAAAACAAAGTAGAAAAAACTCAACCGAACAAATTATAGTCACAATACTATGAGTTTACAAAATTATCAATTTAGTTAAGATATTCTTTACCAACTTTCCAGCAGAAAGGTCATTAACCTCCTTTTGCTATTTTCATACTCTTCCCTTAACTTATTTTCACCCATTTCTCTTATCAAACTATATATGGATCCTAAATGTGTAGTCATATCTACTGAAGGATAAGAGAGATTTTTCGATGAGGTAGCTTATTCCTATCGACTGATGAATGCCACAACTATGAAGTATTAGAGCCACATGATCCATTGATTTATAATTGTACAAGCATGCGATATCTAGAAATATCCTCATCTCATCCTTGTTCAATCCACCAAGATCAATCTTAAGTTTTCCTAAAATTTTATCATTAGGGATTTTCTTCAGTCTATCAATTATATCTCTCCATTGCTCTTTGTTTCCTGCACGAAAAGCAGGACCAAAAACTTTAAGAGCTAAAGGGAGCCCATCAGCATACTTCACCACTTCTCTTGAAAGTTCGTCAAATCTATCTCTGAGAATTTCTATTGAAAGCATGCATATAAAACAGTTCAAGTGCATCATTCTCATATAACAGTTGGACTTCATACACTTTATCCTCCTTGATGTATACGGTGAAAATCAGAGGTTCCGATTTCAATTACATTATGACGCTTCATTAGCATGTATCCAGGAGGCTCGAGGTTCGACCCCGAGAGTTCTCAGTGCTCGACCTCGGGAAGTACAAGTCAGTGGTTATGATGGTAAAACGAGAAGTTCCCCTGGCACGTAATTAAAGATGACCAAGTCTATTAGTCTAGTACAAGCCCGTACTGTGGCATTAAATGGTTGTATCAACCGCGTATCTTTGTAATAAATGTGTCTGTACCATGTTCGGATTCCCCCTCATATATAAAGGGGATCCTTGTCACTTTGTAAGACATGAAACACACAACATTGAATACAAGAACAAGAACATTCTCTGCTCTCTAACTTAAACATATTCTCCTTTGGTCTTATTGCTTACATTTGTTACCTTACTTGCATTTATTGTGTTTTGATTCATTGTTCTTCATCTATTAATCATTATTGATCATAAAAAGCCCTCATCAAGGCCGTTAGAACTATTAGTTCTCCATCGACTATTTAGATCCTAACCGCTAGCTCGACCTCGAGGCCCCGTATAACCGAGGTCGAGGCCCCGATTCTCAGTCACTCGGTTTGCATGATACACTACATTCAAGCTCTTACCTTACTTTCTAGTCTCACACTTAGCATATACCGCATAACAACTAGCATAAAAATAAATTATATATTTTTAGAGCCACAAAATCAAATCTAATTATAATTATCATTTTCATGGTAAACAATTTGGCACCCAACGTGGGGATAAAAATAATAGTGATTGTTGTTTTGCTGGTTTACTACAAAATGCAAGTTATCTTTCATGCTTTTTCTTGTCCAAAGAATCTTTGATTTCTAGTCAAAATGTCAAACTCAGTAAACGCACATGAGAAAAATGGTCCTGAGGACCATGGAGAGAATGGTGTAGCTGTTTCAGGCATTGGTATACCACCGTAAAGCCCTGAGGATGCAACAGGAACAATTCATGTGGACGTGGTCTCACACAATGTCCAACACGTCGATACAAGCTCCCACACTGACAGGAGTATATACCAAGAAAACCAACGAGAAGCTCCGAAAACCCCAGTTCGGGAGGAATAAGAGGTTAGCCTTCAGATCATTTTTTAGATGTTGCAGGCATAATAGCTGGCGATCGCTCAACTGCAGAGCCACAAAAATCTCTGAGCACAGCAGCATCAGAAATGGCTCCTCGAGCCGAACAAGTACCAGAAAGATCGAGCAATAAAAGGTCAGCAGCCGATCCCCTTATCATAAAGATGCTCGAGGACCTCACGAAGAGGATTGAATCGGGTGAAAAGAAGATAGAAGCCAATGACAAAAAGGTGGATACCTAAAATTCAAGGGTCGATCAGATCCCAGGCGCACCCCCGATACTGATGGGTCTAGATTCAAAGAAATTTGTACAAAAGCCATTCCCGTCAAACGCCGCTCCAAATCCCATTCCAAAGAAATTCAGAATGCTTGATCTCCCAAATTATAACGGAACCTCGGACCCAACAAGCACATCACTGCTTAAACTTGTGCTTTAAAGGGCAACAACCTGAAGGATGAAGAGATTGAATCCGTCCTGTTGAAGAAATTCAGAGAAACACTTTCAAAAGGGGCCATGATGTGGTATTACAAGCTAGCCCTGAATTCAATAGATTCATTTGCCATGCTGGCAGATTCTTTCATAAAGGCACACGCTGGTGCTACTACGGTTGCTACAAGAAAGTCCGACGTCTTCAATATTAAATAAAGAGAAAATGAGATTCTACTGGAGTTTGTATCTCGTTTCCAAATGGAGCGAATGTAATTACCGCCAGTTTCCGATGACTGGGAAGTGCAGGCCTTCACCCAAGGTTTGAACGAATGAAGCTCGGTAGTTTCAAAGAAACTAAAGCAAAACTTGGTAGAATATCCCGCCGTGACCTAGTCAGATGTCCACAACCGATATCAATCGAAGATAAGGGTTGAGGACAACCAACTAGGAGCCCCCTCAAGCTCAATATATCCTAGCAGGATCTTGGAAAAGGAACAGAGGCCAAACAAGGAAAGGTATCAACCGTACACTAAAGACCGAAGAAACACCCCGAGGCATAACATACCCCGAAATGATCGAAGGACAGACCGAGTTCAGAATCCTCGGGGACTCGTGGCCAGAGTCAGATTTAGCAGACATACAGGATCGATGGAATCACCCTGATTGTCCGAATACAATTTCAACATTGATGTTTCAGACGTTGTCTCTGCCATCGGTAAAATAAGAGAAACGAGGTGGCCAAAACCTGTACAATCAGATCCGTCACAAAGGAACCCCAACCTGGTGTGCGAGTTTCACGGCACACACAGTCACAGGACCGAAGATTGCAGACAGCTCCGAGAAGAAGTAGCCCGACTAATCAGCATACCTCTGAGGGTTCCTCAGCGACCGAGCCAAAATAAATTTTGGGAAAGAGAGGCAAACAGGAAAAATGAAACAGAAGAACCACAATATGTCATCCACGTGATTTTCGGGGGAGTCGACATCCCGTAGGAACCTATCGTCAAACGAACAAAAATATCCATCACTAGGGAAAAGCAAACTCGAGGTTAGATACCCGAGGACGCTCTCACATTTAGCGACGAGGACATTGAGACCATGTCTCAGCCTCATAACGACGCACTGGTAATCTCTTTCCTTGTGAATACATTTCAAATTAAAAGTGTACTTGTGGATCCAGGTAGCTCGGCCAACATTATTAGGTTGAGGGTGGTGGAGCGTCTCAGACTGCTCGAACAAATCGTGCCTGCTTCTTGAGTCCACGACGGATTCAACAAGGTGAGCGAAATGACAAAAGGGGAGATCACCCTCCTAATTGATGTGGCCGGCACAACCCAAAACGCCAAGTTTCATTTCATCGAAGGAAACATGAGATACAATTCCTTACTCGGAAGGCCATAGATACACTGCATGAGAGTAGTACCATCAACCCTTCATCAAATCATGAACTTTCTGACAAAGGACGGAATAAAAACTGTGTACGGGGAACAACATGCATCAAGAGAGATGTTCATAGTGCACAATGTGGCATTGGAATAAATGCCTTCAACATCAAAGGAGCTAAAGGATAAGAAAATAGGGAATTAGCAATCATGAGATACATTCTCGGCTACACCGAATAAACAAGTAAAGGACCAAACCGCGTCCCCAGAGCAAATGATTGAAATACATCGAGGCTCGAAGCGCCATCACCACTAAGGTATAATCGTCTCCCTTTTTATTTTACATCTTACACTAACCTGTGTGCAGGTGTCCGATTAGAACAATGGAAGCGCTTTCCAGCTTGAAGACCTCAGGTTTTAAAGCATGCGTTGCACTATTTTCCTTCGATCGGGTTTATCCCAAGAAGGGTTTTACCGGCAAGGTTTTTAACGAGGCAACATCCATATGCTACCTAGGGACAGCTTAAAAAGTATTCAAGGCTTATCTTCAATCAACCTTGAATATTGGGGGGCATCCCCAGGTAGAGCAACCCCTTAAAGAAGTAAAGATGAGCCAAAAAGGGTCTTAATAGGAAAAAGATGTAGCGGGCCAAATGGTCGAATGAACCGTGTCCGCATAGAATAATTGAACCCTTGACGAAGAAAACAAATATACTTGTGCCAAGTAATCAAGGAATATTTTCCCATCAAAACTCTTTGCGCTTTAAAGAAATTCGCTATTTTTTTAAGAAACGGCTCCAGAGCTAGAAATTTCATGAACACTCGGGAACTGACGTCAAAAACTCGAAGCTGACCTCCGGATCGGAAACTTCGAACTCGTAAGCCCTTGATGTGGCAACTCCAAGTTTACACAAAATGGCTCCATAGCCAAAAAAATCTCGATGTCATGGGGATTGTCGCTGACGGTCACCCAATCGATTTGTCAACTCGAGGCTATAAGACCCCATGCAGGAACGCTCGAGCTCATAGGACCTTCATAAGTTAATACCAAATATGTAAGACCTCAGGCAAGTCATGAGTATATTTATACCAAGTAACCAAATCTATATACCTCACGTAAGGCATGTCAAAATTTATAAGACCTTACAAAAGGCATAATCTCGATCTTAAAGTTAAGGATATATATTCGATCTTGTAAGACCCCTAAAAGGGCATACCCTTGATATAGACGCCGAAGCTACTTCACTCGAGGACTAAAAGGCTACGACCAAATACAATGACTATGGTCACAAGGCTGTACCATCCTAACTAACGCGACTCGAGGACTCCCGACCGTCGCCATCAAACTCATAGGCCTTCAAATTACTTCGAAAATGCTTCAAAAAGAATCGGTTAATCAGGCTACCCTCGACATAAGAAAAAGAGCTTCGATCACATTAGCTCCAAACAATAAAAGGGCTTCGAAACAATTTAGCCATTGGTGAAACCTACCGAGGTGCTCACTCATCATCACATAACGGCTCGCAATCGAGGTTCTTATCGAACCATCAAAGAGTCGGACGAATACAAAAAACTTTAATGAGTGAAAAATAAGCCTATACTAGAGGTCGTACTGACCTAATACGTAAGAGCCACTATCGCCATTTCAAACTAAAGGTCGTACCGACCCTAAGCGTAAGAGCCATTGTCGCCAGCTTAAACTAATGGTCGTACCGACCAACGCGTAAGAGCTGTTGTCGCCAGCTTAAACTAATGGTCGTACTGACCAATGCGTAAGAGCCGCTGTCGCCAGCCTATATTAGAGGTCGTACTGACCCAACGTGTAAGACCCCAGACGCCAGCTCAAAATCCAAAAACTTAAGGGCCAATGAGCTCGAGCCGAGATTCGACTCAAATACTGAGCCCAAAACAGTTAACGAAAAAATGTCTAAGGGAAAATGCGTAAGAGCTTACGGCTCAGCCTAACAAGCCTCAAGGCCGATTTACAAACCTAAGGTTTTTTACCTCGAGGTCCAGTTCACCTGGCCAAACATCGACAGACATATGAATTCAAAACATAAAGAGACGTACACAAGCAAAAGGAAATGCATGAAAGGTGAAACCAAAAGGCTTCCTTTTATACGTATATACAAAGCTCCATTTACAAAGTTCTCTAAGAACACTTTATAAAGAATCAGAAAAGCAAGGCCTAGCCTATGCTCCCCTCGGGGACTATGGCCGTCGGCCTCTTCTTTGTTATCTTCGGCATCGAATAAGAGGAATTTGGTGTCGTATTCATCCGCCTTTGTTTGTGCTATCTCCTCCGAGAGATCGAAGCCCCTGGCATGGATATCTTTGAGAGTTTCCTTGTGAGATTTGCACCGAGCATACTCATTGCTTCTGGTCTCCCAATCAGAAGCCCCTCTCAGCTCAACCCAAGCATCGGCAGCCTCCTTTAAATAGACGGCCACTTTCTTATCTACCTTAACTTGAATCTCTTTAGCTTTAGCTCGGGCGTCCATAACCTTAGCCTTTATCTTCAAAAGCTCAGACTCGAGCCTTGCAATCATGCTCGTTTGGACCGAGCTATTTTCTCAAGAATTTCGGAGTTGCACCTCGAGGGCAGAAGCCTTGGCCAAAGCGTTCTTCTTCACCGCAACTTGGGCATCTGCCTGAGCCTTTAGATCAGTACACTCATGCTTAGCCTGGCCAACATCACCCCAAAGGCTTTCTAGGTTTTCCATTTTCCTCATTAACTGAAGTATCAAAATTTCAATCTCCGAAGAAAGCAGTAGAAGCGTGCACCCCCTTGAAATGAAGGTTACCTGTCTTTCGAGGTAGCTTTCGTAGCTCCCGCTTTGACTCGCCTTGTACCGCAAGAATACCAACTCCCTTGCCCTTTTATCACAAAGAATCCTGAGAGATTTCTCCCTTTCCAAGGCTTTTCGCAACCTGGCTTCACGGCGGAGCAACTCAGACTTGAGCTTGTCAAAATCCTATAAAAAGGGAGCTCGATAAGAAAATAAAAGCGCAAAGTTGAAAATCCAATACAGTCAACCAAAACTCACCGCAGAACAGAGCCGTTGAGCCTCATCAAAGGTCGAGCACACAACTACTGGCCTGGTCTCATAGGCCCTAGTAGAACCACTCCTAATGGGAATACGATCGTTCAATACCCCGCACGATTTGGGCGATCACTAGCCTCGAATTTCCCTCGAAGTACCTTCGACGGGAAAACGGGTAAGCAGTAGAAAATCGTTATCCCTCGAAGTACCTTCGACGGGAAAGGAAGACGGTGGCAAAGGAGGAACCATTTTTCCAAGGTTAGAAGGCTCAGAAGACACAAGCTCAACTGATACATCTTCTTTGAGCCTCCGAGCAGGGCTTGCCTCGCTATGAACACCCTCGTCCATCGAGGACTCCTTCCATTTGTTATCAGCCCTTGGCCCCAAAGCCGATGATCCTTCCTCCTTTCCGAGGGGGCATGATCTCATCTTAGAAAATGTTTTGATGCCTGCGGTGACCGAGTTAGTACACATAAAAATAAAGTACCTTTCTAAGAAAACAAGCCACACAGCACGTATCATGATGTTTTTCCTCTCATCTACCCTTTGACAGGTCTCGCCATTTGTGCTCATCGTAAGTCGAGCAAGTTGCAAGGTCTCTCACGGTAGCCACGGGATTGCTAAAGAAAAGAAAAAAAATGTAATTACGGAGCCCGCCTCTACCATCGAGAAAAATAGTAATAACACGAGTGTACCACATACGTGTGAAATTCCATTTCTCAAGAAATGGAAAGAACTCTGCAGGAATAATATCACCAGTCTACACTCGGACAAATCGACTCATCCACCTTCGGTCCCCATCCTTTTCATTACTAGCAGCAAAGGACCGGGTGGACTGACGTTGCAGGGTAATCAAGCCACGATAATGCAATAGCCGGTACAATCTAATAAGATGGCTGAGGGTGAACTCGAGCCCGGCTTTATCTGCAAAGTACCTTATCATCACTAATGTCCTCTAAAAAGATGGGTGAACCTGTGCCAGGGTAACCTGATCTCTTCTACAAAACTCAAGCATGACCCTATCGAGAGGGCCCAAGGTAAAGGGGTACGTATATATGTTCAAAAAACCCCTCGACATAAGCCACGATGCTCTCTTCCGGGGAAGGTACCTGCAGTACCACCTTTTCTCCCCATACGCAATCTTTTCTAACTACCTCGAGGTGTTCCTCCCCTATTGAGGAGATAAACCTTGATGCATACTCTCGATGGACCTAAACATTGGGAGGTCCCTCTAATGTAAAATCAGTCATCTAGACAAAGCACCTCGAGGCTAACCCACCAGGCACCGATGGTGTACCACCGACCGAGCGCAAATAGAGGCAAAACTCTCCTCTCCTTGACAAACGGATTTGGCGTAGCAGCCATGACTATGGTAAAATAAGAAAGGGAAGATGAAGACTTGGGCGAAAGCTTTAAATTAAAGCAACCGACAATTACATACATAGAGAAACTGGCAATTGTTCGCCTATTCAGAAGGCCAATTAATTCTGACCATGTCAGTACCACTTTTTTTGGAAAGTGTACTGGTGGGACCAACCCCCCCTCCCTGGTCACTTCGCAACCATATCACACAAATGACACTGTTATACAACACTCGAGAGCCTTCAAGGTCTCGAGGTTTCGAGGATCCCGGTACTACAAGCTTGGACTCTAAAAAGAATTATCAACCTAGTATCGAGATGGTGCCCGATCTCTGGGGTCCCGATTACTCCAAGTATGGGCTCCGAAGAGCCAACATCAAACTTTAAAGGCTAACTTCGCATGAGCGCTGAAATAAATAAATAAATAAATAAATAAAGAGGAGAAATTGAAGGTTTGAAGCAGAAGAATCTCTTTACAAGGGGTATCTCTACAAAATCTTTCCCCCAAAAAATTCATATTACAAAAACAAAAAGGAGGTGTAATCTTTCCCCCAAAGGGCCTTCATTATCATCGCCATCTTCATCCTCGGTACGGGGACTTGTCGCAGCAGTCGAAGTCGAGACCTTAGAGTCAGCCTGAGGCCTGCGAACTTTAGGTTTCTCTCATTTGGAAGACTTAACCGACGCCTCTTTCTTCCTCTTCTTACCCTTATCGGGTTTCAAGGTCCCTTCCTCACCATTAGGAGGTGGTCTCATCAACACTCTATCCCCGAGGCCTGCACAAGCGTGATGCATCAAACTTACCACCATAAAAGATATTCATAAGGAAACATGGTAAATATATCAGTAAAAGCGAACCATGGTTCTTGGCTTGCCACTGCGTTCTGGCTAAGTCGCGCCAAAAACGCTCGATATAAGGGAAAGCAGAGTTCAACTGTCTGATCCATCCTGATAGGTTTTAAACTGCGCTAGGGTACCAAGTGATGGTTGCAAAATCAGAAGAAGATCATTTTCAGAGAGGGAAGAAAGGGCAATAAAACGTGTTTGAGGTAGGGGCACTTACGCTCCATATTCCACTCCTCCGGGAATGGCATCCTCATTCGGACAAATCGGCTTATCCACCCCCGGTCCTTATCCTTATCAATGCTCAAAAAGAAGGGTAAAGTTCATACCCTCGACCTTGTTGGAAAAATATCGGAGCATATAAATGATCCTCCAAAAAGAAGGATAGATTTGGCTTAGAAAGGTCCGAAGAATCTATGAGATCCAGAGTAAAGTGGTATGTATACATACTGAGCAAGCGAGCCTTATGTTTCACTATTCTTTCCCCAGTATTGGGGATCTTAACTACCACTGCCTTCCCTCATCGGTAGTATTCTTTCATTTTATGTGTATCGGTAACCATGCTAGTATACCGAGACACGTGCTCATATCGGCCCGGTGTAGAAGGGGGATTCTTGATGGAAAAACTCTATATAGTATCAAATTTGGTAGGAATGCATTGTTCGACAGTTGGGAGTACTTTTGGTTTACCCCTAGATAGGCGAGATGAAGAAGCAGTGCCTCTTTCTAAGGTACCGCTCTAGAGGTTCTAGGCATGATTATAAAAAAGGTTTCTAAGAAAGAATGTGAGGAGGAAAGCGCAGAAGGGAGAAGAATGTGGAAGATGATAAACTTAGCTCTAGAAAATTGAAGATGTTGTAAAAATGTGAATGACAAAATGGTTGAGGTATTTATAGATGCCATGTGGGCAACGTTTGGAGAGCGAAAAGGTCAAACCAATAGCGGTTCGTGGGTTTTCTCAATAGTCGTATTGACAGCGACCCCTACGGAGCCTTTGAGTCATTGCATTTATTGCTCCGACGGGCTGGTATCGAATAGATGAGAGTTCAAGACTGTTTCTTATCATTTTCCTTCTAAGAAATACGGGGACTATCTGTATACGGTGAAAATCAGAGGGTCCGATTTTATGGCCATTATGACGCTTCATAAGCATGTATCCAGGAGGCTTGAGGCTCAGCTTGAGGTTTGACCCCGAGAGTTCTCAGTGCTTGACCTTGGGCAGTACAAGTTGGTGTTTATGATGGTAAAACGAGAAGTTCCCCTGGCACGTGATTAAAGCTGACCAAGTCTATTAAGCTAGTACAAACTCGTACCGTAGAATTAAATGGTTGTATCAGCCACGTATCTTTGTAATAAATGCATTTGTACCATGTTCGGATTCCCCCTCATATATAAAGGGGATCCTTTTCACTTTGTAAGACAATAACACACAACATTGAATACAAGAACAAGAACATTCTCTGCTCTCTAACTTAAACATATTCTCTTTTGATCTTATTACTTACATTTGTTACCTTACTTGCATTTATTGTGTTTTCATTGATTATTCTTCATTTATTACTCATCATTGATCATAAAATTCCCTCATCAAGGCCCTTAGAACTGTTAGTTCTCCATCGACTGTTCAAAGCCTAACGCCTAACTCGACCTCGAGGCCCTGTATAAGCCAGCTCGAGGCCTCGATTCTCAGCCACTCGGTTTGCTTGATACACTACATTCAAGCTCTTACCTTATTTTTTAGTTTCACACTTAGCATCTACCACCTAACAACTAGCATAAAAATAAATCACATATTTTTAGAACCACAAAATCAATCTAATTATAATTATCATTTTCACGGTAAACATTTGACATGAGCGATTATGATGTGCTTGTCACTCGCGGTAATCAAAATTCTACTACCCCTACCAAACCACTCGATCCATTTAACCATCCAACCGTATGATCCTCCTACACCCTTCTAACCATCCCCTTTTTATTGCATCAAAATAGATAGAAAAATACTTGAACAAATATTTCCCAGGTTGTGTCTCATTATCAATTCTGACCCAACAAGAAGTCCTAGGATTTGTACTCTTAATCATATCAGCATAGTCCAACAACCTTGAAAAATCAAGAGCCCAATCACCCATGCACTTACTAAAAACACTCATTTTTACCCTATAACTCACTGGTCTTCCCACCTGCAACCCCAACTATTTTCTAATTTATTCTTGTAGCTTATACATTCTAATATTAGGTTAAGAGTGTGTCCTTGAACTTTTTAGCAATATATATGGCTGAGCATAACTTGTTCTTGTTCTTTTTGTTACATTTATGGGCTGAATAGTGTTTTTTCAAAGTGAAATCTCCTGAATCTTTATCAACACTAGCATACAGTTCCCAATTACACAACTTTCCTTTACATTTTACCCTTACTCTATGTGGTTCATTGGGTCTTAGAGTTAATTGAACCTTCTCCTGAATAGAATAGTCAACTACAGCTTGTCTAAAACTTTGCACATTTTCAAATATCATACATAATTCAAATAAAGCATACTTGGAAGAATCATCATACCTTAGCTTTTCTTTTGGAAGGTAAATCAACACCTGGTTGTCCAAGAACATCTAAATCTTCACTGCTATCTTTACTAGCATCATCTGATGAGTCAAAAAAGTCTCCATCACCACCCAACTTTCCAACAAATTTGTATTTCTTGTTAAGCCCTAGATTCTCAAATCCCTTATCTACCCAGCTTCCACAAGCTCCACTTCTTGAATGGCATTGGATTTTCTCTATATTTTGGTCTTTCTTTCACTTATGTTTTCTTTTCTAGCAGTCTCTCTAACAGCCCTCAATTTTTCATCAATTTCACTATCATCTTCATAAAGAATATTCTCTAAGTATCTTCTTCAAAGTCTTCATTATCACTACGATATTCATCATTAAGAGGTTGTTCTACCTCCCCCTCAACCCCAACTACCTCAATTAAAGTCATATTTATAGGACCCTCAATCTGTGTTGCCCTTGAATTAACCATGCCATCTATATTAGTTGTTTCTTGGTACATGTCAACAACATTGGACCTACAACACTACCAGCAAGGACCCCTTCTTCAACCACTACATGTTTCACACACAAGTCAATAATGGACCCAGTACGCAAGTCTTTAACAATATTATATAGTGGGCTATCAGTTTCCAATGCAACAAATTGGTTATTGGTAGGGTCTTTGACATAAAAGCCTTCAACTTTATCATACCCAATATCCTTAGTGTAACATTTCATCTTGGTCAGAGAGTAATTATCTTTATCTTTCCAACTCCCCAACATATTGTCTGTTAATAACACTACAACCATGGTGAAAAACAATAATAATATAGCCACCTAAGTGAACAAACTCTGAAAAAGACAAGAAATAAAGGTCAAGATTCCCTAACCTTTAACAGACGAAAATGCCAAAACATATTCCTCTTTAACAGAGTACAATAACAGAGTAAAAAATTTCCCAAAAATTAAAAAAAATATCAATTACAAATGCATGAAAAAGAGATAAAAACAATAGAAATGTCAATACCTCTTAATGAAATCTCTTCTATTATTTGTCTTCAAGCCCACTCCGATTGATATCAATATCTTCCACACCAGTGACTAACGACAGATGAACAAAGCAAAATTAAAGGCAAAGACTGGATAAGGTTCTAGTTTTTTAAGCTTTAGCAAAGATGTTGAACGATTACCCCACCATTGAAGAGATTGATGAAGATCGATAAGGAGATTTGGGAATTAGGGTTTTTAGTAAAAAGAAATTTACTAAAATGAAAACTACCATTTAATTTACCCTCTTTTGTATCGTTTTAATTTTTATTTTGTTTTTTCGTTTTAATTTGTCATTGGAAAGTTTAACCACGTGTAGTTTACGTGTTAAATGATAATTGGTTCACTTAACCATGTAGGTGCGACTATATTCATGTCATGTATTATACTTTCCAGGGACGTGTGTTTACTTGATATAATAAAACCAAACATGAAGTGTCTATATGGTCACCTGGTAAGTTGGAGTGTGAGATAGACATATGAGGTGGCCAACATTAGGTGTCTCTTACCTTTAAATAATGACAAATTACAATTTTCGTACATTAGGGTGAGGAATGCAAAGCCAAATTCTATATGATGATGAAAGGAGATGCTATGAAGGGGATGCTATGGGGAGCTTGTATACGGTCGAAATCAGGTATGCCCGATTTCATGGGATCGAAGAGTCACTTCAAGCCTGATTTCAGGATGGGTTGAGTTCGAGCCCAATAGACCAAGATCGAGTTCGATGCTAGAGTACAAGGCTTGAGGATCAAAGTACGCAATGAGACCGAAGCAGAGTACGACCAACCCCGAAATAATGTCGTTATGGGTTTGTAACAGAATGACCAAGATTCCCACCACGTCCCCAAGATCATGGAGTAAATTCCGGAATAGATTTGTACAAGTTAGTACGAATACATACTAGGCGGTTAGACAGCTGTCCCAATAAGATTTCTTACTGTAAATAAAATTGTATCTTATTTAGGGTTCCCCTGCTATATAAAGGGGACCCCAATTATTTGTAAACATCATCAATCATTGGGAAAAGAACATACTCTCTTACTTTCTTTCTCATTACTCATCATAAATGTCTCTTAACTTTATTGTCTTTACTTTACTATTATTGTGAACCTACCTCGAGGCAATCACAGCTCGAGGTCGAGATTGACTTAAGCACTGGTTTGATTTTACTTACTTATTTCATTTATACATTAAATTTATTGGTTATTAATTATTATTAAAATAAATCACATATCTTTAAAACCATAAATAAGTTTAATTATTACTCGTACCTTCGAGGTAAACAGTTTGGCGCCCATCGTGGGGCTAAAGAGAATAGTGGTTATTTTAGTACTGATTCTGATAACGCACGTTATTTTCACACTTGTTCTTGTCAAGAATTTTTGTTCTCAGATTAAAACATGTCACACTTACAAAACGCACCCCTACACGGCGATGATGGTCTTGGATTTCATGAGGAAAACAACAATGTAGTTGCTCCGAGGGCCAGTGTACCACCGATTAACCTTGGGGAAGTGCCAAATATGGAACCAGTAGATGTAAGTTCACACATTGCTTTGAATGCGCATTTAGGCGGAGACACCAGAGGGAGTGTACGCAGGGAATTCCGATCTGGTGGCCAAGGAACACAGAGTATGAAGATGGAGGAGTTAGCCTCAAGTAATATTCAAAATGCTACAAGCTCAACTGATTGCTATTGTTCAACTTCAAAGTCAACATAGAACTCCAAGTGTGGACAAACAATAAATCACTCGTCGTACTGAGCCGGTGCTAGAGAGATCGAGCGGTAATGGCTCGAGGAATAATCCTACAATTATGAGGATGCTCGAGGAGCTCACCAAAAAAATCGAGTCAGGGGAGAAAAAGATTGAGGATAATGACAAAGAAATGGAGATGTATAACTCCTATGTTGATCAAATACCAGGGGCACCACCGGTATTGAAAGGTTTGGATGCCAAGAAATTCGTACAAAAGCAATTCCCTCCGAGTGCGGCCCCGAAACCAATTCCTAAAAAGTTCCATATGCCTGATATACTTAAATACAATTAGACAAGCAATCCTAATGAACACATTACCTCGTACATTTGCGGGATTAAAGGAAATGACTTAAATGATTATGAGATCGAGTCGGTTTTGTTGAAAAAATTTGGGGAAACTTTGTCAAAGGGAGCAATGATTTGGTATCACAACTTTCCATCAAATTCTATCAATTTGTTTGTTATCTTAGCAAACACCTTCGTGAAGGCGCACACCGGGGCCATATAGGTTGCGACAAGGAAATTAGACGTTTTTAAGATAAGACAGAGGAATGATGAGATGCTAAAGGAGTTTGTATCTCGATTTCAAATGGAGCAAATGGAATTACCACTGGTCTCAGATGATTGGGCCGTACAAGCTTTTACACAAGGGTTGAACGAGTAGAGTTCGATCGCGTCACGACAGTTGAAGCAAAATTTGATCGAGTATCAAGTTGTGACTTGGGAAGATGTACATAATCATTATCAGTCGAAGATCAGGGTCGAGGACGACAAGTTGGGAGCCCACTTGAGCTCAGTTCATCCAAATAGATTGGCAGTTAAGACCCTGAGGGATACAGACAGGGAACCGAGATTGAATAGAGAATGATATCAGCCATATGTCACAGATCAGAGAAATAATAGTTTGGGGCGCAATCCCCCTCGGAATGATCAAAGAAATGATCGAGGATAGAATTCTCAAGGACTTATGAGTAAGAATGGTTTTGATAAACATACCGACCCCTAGAAGAATCTCGGTTGTTAGAGTATAATTTCAGTGTTGATGCATCGGGGATCGTATCGGCTATTGGAAAGATCAATGACACCAGGTGGCGCAGGCCTATAAAAACCGATCCTTCTTAAAGAAATTCAAACTTGATGTGTAAATATCGTGGCACACATAGCCATAGAACCGAAGATTGCAGGCAGCTGAGGGTGGAGGTAGCTCGATTATTCAACGAGGGTCATCTTCAAGAGTTTCTCAGTGATCGAGCTAAGAACCACTTCAAGGAAAGAGATGCAAACAGAAAAAATGAGCAGGAAGAACCACAACATGTAATTCATATGATCGTTGGTGGTGTCAATGTTCCACAAGGGCCTATATCCAAATGCACCAAGGTGTTGATCACCAGAGAAAAATGAACTCAGAGTTATGTACTCGAGGGCATCCTATCGTTCAATGATGAGGAAGCAGAAGTCATATCTCAGCCGCACATTGACGCCTTAGTAATTTCTATTTTGTTATATAAAATTCAAGTTAAATGCATTCTAGTGGATCCAGGTAGCTCAGCTAACATAATCAGATCGAGGGTCGTAGAGAAACTCGGCCTACAGGACCAAATTGTGCCTGCATCTCGAGTCCTAAATGGCTTCAACATGGCGAGTGAAACAACAAAGGGAGAGATATCCTACCAGTGAACGTGGTCGGGATCGGCCAAGATACAGAATTCCATGTCATTGAAGGCAACATGAGATATAATGCACTACTCGGGAGGCCATGGATCCACAACATGAGGGTTGTACCTTCAACCCTTCATCAAATGATAAAACTCCCAATAGTAGATGGTGTGAAAACAGTTTACGGAGAACAAAATGCTGCAAAGGAAATATTTGCAGTCGATGAGGTGACATCGATACCAGTGCCTTTAACCTCAAAAATATCAAACACCAAAGATAAACAAACGACCAAATAGCAATTACCGTCCCCAGCCTCGACCAAATCAGAGGAACAGGTAATCGAAGAAGAAGAAATAGAGGATTTCCTTACTCCTCAGACTTTCGTTGTTCCCGAAGAGTCAGATGCAACCAAGTCAATAGTCGAGGAGCTAGAACAGGCCATATTGATCGAGTACATGCCCGAGAGAAAGGTATACCTGGGAACGGGGTTAACCCCCGAACTCAGGAAAAAACTCATTCAATTTCTTATCGATAACATGGATTGTTTTGCTTGGTCCCATTTAGACATGATAGGGATCCCACCAGAAATAACAACACACCGGCTAAGCCTCGACCCCAAGTTCAAACCAGTAGAACAAAAAAAGAGGCCCCAATCTGAGAAGCATGCATTCATAAAGGATGAGGTAACTAAACTTCTTAAAATAGGGTCTATTCGGGAGGTAAAATACCCTGAATGGTTAGCCAACGTAGTTGTAGTCCCTAAATAGGGGAACAAACTTAGAATGTGCGTAGATTATAAGGGTTTGAACAAGGCATGTCCTAAAGACCCTTTTCCACTGCCTAACATCGACCAGATGATTGATGCCATGGCCGACCACGATATCTTTACCTTTCTCGACGCCTACTCCAGGTACAATCAAATTTAGATGAACCCAGAGAACCAGGAGAAGACCTTGTTTATCACTAATTTCTAAACGTGTTGTTACAATGTAATGCCCTTCGGGCTAAAAAATGTTGGAGTTACATACCAACGCTTAGTTAATAGAATGTTCGAGCAACAAATAGGTAAATCAATGGAAGTTCACATTGACGATATGTTGGTTAAATCCCTGCGCACAAAAGCCCATTTAATTAATTTGTAGGAAACATTCAAAATCTTAAGGAAGTACAACATGAAGCTTAACCCAGAAAAAAGTGCCTTTCGGGTCGGTTCGGGCAAGTTCCTTGGCTTTATGGTATCAAATCGAGGGATCAAAATCAACCCCGACAAAGTCAAGGCCATCAAAGATATCACTATCGTAGATAGTGTGAAAGCCGTACAAAGGTTAACAGGATGGATAGCCATCTTGGGATGATTCATTTTGAGGTCATCGAATTGAAGACACAGGTTCTTTTCCTCGCTCAAAAAGAAAAAGGATTTCACTTGGACCCCGAAATACCAGCAAGCATTGGAGGAATTGAAGCGATATTTATCGATCCCACCTCTGCTTCACACTCTGAAGGTATATGAAAAGCTTTACTTAAATTGGGCAGCAACCGAGATAACGGTAAGTGGGGTAAAGTTTGAGAAGAGCAAGGTATACAGTTCCCTGTCTATTACGTAAGTCGAACTCTAGGAGATGCTGAAACTAGATATCCACACTTAGAAAAATTATCACTTGCATTAATAAGCGCATCTAGAAAGCTAAAGCCATATTTTCAATGTCACCCATATCTGTGTTAACCACTTATCCTCTCCAAAATTTTTTACATAAGCCCGAGTTATCTAGCCGATCGGCCAAATAAGCCGTCGAACTTGGCTGGTACGATATCAAATATCGACCTCAAACAGCCATCAAATTTCAAATCCTAGATGACTTCGTGGTTGATTTTACACCAACCCTCATACCCGAAGTGGAAAAAGAACTTTTGCTAAAATTGGGTACATCATGGGGGGCATGGACCCTCTTCACTAACGGTGCCTCGAATGTGAAAGGGTCCGGTCTTGGCATCATTTTGAAGCCACCTACAAGTAACACTATTAGGAAATCTATTAAAATTTCTAGGTTGACTAATAATGAGGCCGAGTATGAGGCCATGATTGCAAGTCTCGAGCCAGCTAAAATCTTGGAGGCAGAAGTCATTGAAGCCAAGTGCGACACTCTGTTGGTGGTAAACCAAGTAAACAAAATCTTCGAAGTTCGAGAGGATAGGATGCGAAGATATTTGGACAAGCTACAGGTTAGCTTGCACCACTTTAAGGAGTGGACTCTAGATCATGTGCCTCAAAAATAAAATAGTGAGGTCGATGCACTTGCTAACTTGGGGTCATAGGTTGAAGAAGATGATATTATCCCGGGGACTGGCATCCAATTATCGAGATCTGTGGTCGAGGAAGGTCATGCCGAGATAAATTCTACAAGTTTGACTTGGGATTGGAGAAATAACTATATCGAATATCTGAAAAATGGAAAGCTCCCATCAAATCATAAAGAGTAGAGGGATTTACGAAACAAAGTTGCTAGGTTCACATTGGATAAAGATGGAACATTGTACAGGAGGACATTCGATGGACCATTGGCAGTATGTTTAGGGTCGGGGGACACTGATTATATTCTATGAAAATCCACGAAGGCACTTCTGGGAATCACTCTGATGCCGAGTCTTTGATTCGCAAAATTATTAGAGCAGGGTATTAGTGGTATAGCATTGAAAAAGATACTAAGGAGTTTGTTAAAAAGTGTGATAAATATCAAAGGTTTTCACCAATGATTCATCAGCCCGGAAAGCAACTTTACTCAGTCTCGTCCCCATAGCCTTTTATGTAATGGGGAATGGACATCATCGACCCTCTGCCAACAGCCCCAGGTAAAACTAAATTCATCTTGTTTAATACTGACTACTTTTCTAAATGGGTGGAAGCACAGACCTTCGAGAAGGTCAGAGAAAAATAATTTCTTGACTTCATCTGGACCTCATCGTATGTCGATTCGGAATACCAGCCAAAATTGTATGCGACAACGGGAAGCAATTTGTCGGCAACAAGGTAACAAAGTTCTGAGAATCACGTAAAATAAGAGGATCTTATCGACACCGTACCACCCGAGCAGGAACGGACAGGCCGAATCAACAAATAAAACTATCATTCAAAACTTAAAGAAAATATTGAACGACACAAAAGGAAAATTGGGAGAATTTCTACCTGAGGCTCTTTGGGCATATCGACAACATTGAAGTCTAGCACGGGTGCAACCCCATTTTCTTTAGTATACGGCTCCGAGGCCTTAATTCCAGTCAGGGAACCCACCGAAAAATTTTGACATGCATCGGAGGAATCAAATTACAAGGCTATGAATACCAGCCTCGAGCTATTAGATGAAAAACGAGAATCTACACTTATTCGGATGGCCGCGCAGAAACAAAGAATCGAGAGATATTATAATAGAAGGACCAACCTTCGACACTTCAGAATCAAGGACTTAGTTCTACAAAAAGTCACCCTCAATACTCGAGACTCGAATGAGGGGAAACTACGCCTAAATTAGGAAGTACTGTACCGAGTCATCGGAGTTATCGGTAAAGGATCTTACAAACATGGCACGATGGAAGGCGAAAAATATCCAAATAATTGTAATGTATCACTACTCAAACAATATTACTGCTAAGGTATGAATTTCTTCCGTTGTCCATTTGAATTTAAAACTAACTTATTGCAGGTGTTCGATCGAAGATGTCAACGGACGACGGAACCTTTCCACACGAAGGCCTTAGGTTTTAAAGCACGCGTTATACTCTTTTTCTTTTCGATCGGGTTTTATCCCAAATGGGTTTTTCTGGTGAGGTTTTTAACAAGGTAACAACTATGAGCTACCTAAGGAGAATTCAACAATATCCAAGGCTTCTTTTCAATAAACCTCGAATACTGGGGGCATCATCCTAGGAGGTTATATTTTCGAGGAAAATACTTCACTCCATAGAGGGCCTCGATAGGAGAACTTTTTAATGAGCCAAAATGCCAGATGACCCGTGTCCATATAGAATAGTCGAGCCCCGATGGTAAAACATATGTACATGTATCAATTATTCAAAAAAGCATTCTTTCTATGTCAAAACACTTTGTGTCCCAAAGAAATTTGCTACTATACGAACTCCATACTTGTGATTCAATGAGAAATGGCTCAAGGGAAAAAATGCAAATACACCTCGAATACTTGGGGACTGTCATCGACAATCAACATGTCTAAACTCAAATTCGTAAGACCTCAAATAGGCATCCCTCGACATAAAGTCTAAGGCCATTAAACTCGGGGACCGACGTTTCGAACAAGTTCAAAATGTTATCAGGAAACAAGTCAAAGATACATATCCGAAGGCTACGGCCATATTAAAGGCTACGACCTAAATAACGCGACTCGGAGATGTCCAAATTCTGCAATTAAAACAGGCCTTTTAATTCACAAAAAAAATAGTTAACTAAAGGCTACCCTCGGTAAAATAATCAAAGGGCTTCAATAAAATCAGCCCTCAAAAAAAACTACGAGGTATCGAATTACTCAAATACAAACTTGTTATAAGGCACTAAAAACAAAGGGTTCTGATCGATACCGAACCCTCAAAAAAACCCTATTGGTAAAAATGTATGTTCGACACCGAACCCTCAAAAAAACCAACGGGTAAAAAATGCATGTCAAGGCATGAACAAATTTTTACTAAGCCTTCTAAGCTGAAAAAGGGAAATAATAGACATCTAGGCTCTAATGGACCGATCTAAAAAACCTAAGGGTTTGTTATACTCCGAGTCTGAGCCAGTGCTCGCTCGACCATTGAAGTTATAATATCAAAATTTCTCACAAAACAAAGACGAAGAAGAATTCAAAAAAATATGGAGACGGAGCGGAATGAAAAAGAATTCCTTATATTCATAAAGGTTATTTAAAGTGGCCACAGGGGGACTTACACAAAGCTAAAAAGCAAAAAAGCCTAATCTACATTGGGATCCGCATCCCTGGAGCCGTTGTATATGGTGAAATCAAAGAGCCTAATTTTTCGCTATTAAGACATCTCGGGGAAATGCCTCGAGGCCACGACTTAGTCCTTTCCCTCAAGGCTTGTTAGGGCCCGATTCAAAAAATGTGGAGGTCAAAGCCAGGACAAAAAGGGGAAGCTCCAAAGACATATGGATAAGTTTGATAGAGCCGGCCTATCCAGAGCCTACGCTAACATATCGCACCAAGCCATCCCATCTCCGTATTTTTTAAGTAATGCACATATACTCATAGCCGAGTTCTCCTCATATATAAAGGGGACTCACCCTAACTTATAAGGGACTGATGTTACTCCATTTCTCCACAAATGCAATAATATCTCTCTCTCCCTATCGTCTCTCTAAAGTTATTGGCTCTCACTGGTTCGAGGATACCTCGATATCCATAGCCTTTGTACTTGTTCTTTATCGTATAATTTAGTTTTGGTTAAAAAGAGCTTTGTTCAATTATTTCTTCAACTGTTATCCCATCCTTGACTATCCCCGATAGCTCGAGCTCGACCCCAAAGTCCCATCGGCCAGGCCTGTATCTGAGCAGCAGATCCTTCGGTTCAATCATTATCTCGTTTTTAACTCACGCTCCATCGTTAAATTCCACATTATTAGCATCAACTGCTCTAACAACTAGCTCAGGAATAGATCACGTATTTTTAGAGTCCCATTTTACAATTCTAATTTTCATTATCATTTTCACCATAAACAATTTGGCGCCCATCGTGGGGCTAAAAATAATAGTGATTATTTTCTTGCTAGTTTCATTACACAGATGCATATTATCTTTCATATTTTTTCTTGTCCAAGATCCTTTTTATTTCAGGTCACAATGTCTGGCTCGATAAACGAAGTCGAAAAATATCGCCTCGAAAAGCACGGGGAAAATGGTATAGCTATCCCGATCGCCGGAGCATCAATAAAAATTCCCGATAACGCACCCGGACCGATTCTGGCAGATGCAGACTCACAGGACGCACAACAAGTCAGCAAAACTTCTCGCACCGACAGTAGCGTGCGGCACAGCGACCGACAGAAATCTCAACAAACCCTGACCCGAGAAAAATAGGAAGATTGTCTTCATATTATTTTTGAAATGCTGCAGGCACAACATCTGGCCATTGCTCGATTGCAAAGCCATCCAAGAACTCCCAGCGCAGCAGCTCCAGAGACAGCTCCCCCCATCGATCAAATACCCGAAAGATCAAGCAATAACGGATCAATGACAGACCCCACCATAGCAAATATGCTTGTGGGCCTCTCTGAAAGAATTGAGTCGGGTCCGCAGAGACTCTTGTGATAGTTCTACCCTAAAAAAGTGATCCCGGAACCCACTTCACAAAAATTCGAAATGCCGAAACTCCCTATGTACGATAGGTTCTAGGATCCCGACGAGCGCACCACTCCTTACGCATGCACGGAGAAAGATAGCGCTTTTCAAGATAATCCTACTGCAGAAACGTATGCTGATACTATTGAAGCAGCAACAGGGGAGCCCGACAAGTCGGAAGCCGAACAAAGACAAGATGAAACACCACAAGAAGCTGTATCTCGTTCTCTGGTAGGACAAATGAAATCGCATCCGGTTTCGGATGAACGGACAACCCTAGCCTTCGCTCGGGGTTTAAACAAAGCATACCCGCTGACTCTAGGTCATTTCAAACGACGATTAGCTAGATACCCGATCAAGACTTGGCCAAGCGTCCGTACCCAGCACCGGCCACTAATCAGGGCCATGAGCAACCGTTCGAAAACCTCAGCAGGCCTGGTACACCCAAGCAGGCCTCCCGCAATGAAACTAATGCCAAACAGATGGAGATACCATCCATGCGCCGCGAATGGAAGGAATGCCACAAGATCCAAACTGCCTTGTAACGGTAGAGGAGTAATTCGAGAGTGACATTCTTAAGGAACCTTCAGTAGAACAAGATTCGATGAGGCACAGCCGGCAAACGAACCTCGTCCAGCAGAGTACTATCTCAACATTGCTATGCCAAATATCATATTCACCATAAGCGATACCCAGAACACTGAGGACTCAGCCTTATTCAACCAAAGCCCCTTCGAAATAACCACAAACCAACGCGGGAACCGCAGGACGTGAGCGGCTGTAGGGCCACAAATGAACCCCATCTCGGAAAAATGATAGCCGTGTTACACAGTCAAAATTGCCGCTGAGTACCATCGAGCAGTCAGGCTCGAATCCAACCCTGAGGAAAGAAGACAACTAGGAAAGATTAAGTAAACAAGCCACAACATATCACCAAGACAATGAATGAGCGGCGACGCCCTCCGAGAGCTCATAACATGGGAAGTAAAAATTCTCGCCGCCGGGATAAAGACAGATCCTAGGAAATTTATCCAAGGATACTCTTGCATCCAAGGAAAAGGGCACCAAGACTCCACCCCAGCGTCGCGCCAGCGTATTAGTAACCCTCTCCCTCATCCGCTTTATCTTAAATAAAATATGTGTTCATAGATTCAGGTAGTTCGATCTCTCACAACGATGATATCGGACCAAAGTCAACAGGGCGATCCGCATTAATGGACCAAATCGCCCCTGCATCTCGAATCCTTGATTAATTCCAAATGACAAATCGCCGATATGAGCACGTGATTTTTGCCTCACACGAATTACTCCCAAAAATTCAAAATAAAATAATATTTTATTTTGATGTGCGATTTTGTGAATTTTAATGATATTTTCTTTTATTGTTTGCATTTGTGTGTGCATGTTTATTCGTTAAATTAATATAAAAAATACAAAAATATGTTGCAATTGCATTTAAAATTTAATTTTACAATTCTTGAGTTAAGTAGTAAATTAATTGTTTTACAAAAATAAAAAATCACAAAAATAACGTACTTCGCATTTTAGTATTTAATGTAAAAATTGTGTGATTTTCTTTTAATTTGGTATTTAAATATTTTGTGATAATTATTACTTAGAGTTAATTAGTATTTTAGGATAATTTGGACAAGGATTAATTTAGGTTTGTATTTTATTTTAATTAGAATTTTTAGAAAATAAAAAGAAAAAGAAAGGAATTGGAGGAAATCGGAATTGGGCCAAAATTCCCCAAACCCAAACCAAAAAACCATCCCAAACCCGCTAAAAACCGGCCCAGCACCATCCCTTACCCGGTTTGTCTCCATGACCAATCAAATAGCGTCGTTTAATGTCAATTGATCCAAGTAGTTGGATCAATTCGATCCAATGGTCAAAATCCTTCGCCCTAACCCGTATTCAGCCCCGACCAATTCCATCAGAGACCAACCCGGTCTCAATAGTGTCTGAACGACACCGTTTTGTTAAGTCAATCGATCCAAGCCGTTGATCTCAATTGATCGAACGGCTTGGATTCATTTCTACCCCTTCGTATATAAGTTTCCAAAACCAACCCCACCCCCCAAACCAAACCCCCATTGCCTCCTTGTCTCTAACCTTCAGAGACCAGACCTCACACCACCGTCCTACGCCCGCCGAAAATCGCCCACAGCGGCGGACGGTGGCCAAACGCCACCAAAAATACACCCCAAAGTCCCCTTGCCCTCCTCTTCCCAAATCCCGGATTCCCTTCACTCGAATATCCCTGGAATGTCTCGAATATTGATTTGAGTGGACGAACCCTAGCGTCGCCCTAAGATTCTCCGGTGGCGGCGCCACTTCAAACCACCGCCAAATCAACACCAGACAATCTCCTTCACCTCCTCATCCTAAATCACCAAACCTTACCTTTCAAATCATGGCCAAACTCTTCGAATCTTAAATCGAAGGTCGAAGTCGGGTTCCTCCACGCAAGGTCATTCCTCCAAGTTCCCCATTTATTCCAAAGCCCGGATCATCTCAAAATGGTATTCTTCGTCTATTCTTAACAAAGAACAAACTATTTGTACCATTTTGAGGCTAAATCAAAATCACCGGTTGTTCGCGGTCTACTTGGTAAGTTTCTCTTTCTCTCCGCCTTTTGTTCGTATTTATGCTCCACCTATTCAAGCATGCCCTGACTGAGATTAGTTTCAAGCTTAGTTCGCCATTTTAAGTTAATTGGTTTATTCGTATTTATTTCTGTTTATTTTAGTTTTCTCTTCAATTTTTTGAAAGAAGGGTTATGTTCTGATTTTCCGGTGGGTTTTAGAGTCGTTAATTAGTTTTCTTCTTTAAACATAAATGTTTGATGTTCGTCTAAGGTCACTAGGCTCAACAAAATTGAAACTAGCATGTTTAGCATTGTTTGATTCCTTGTTAATTAGCTGGTGTAACTGTTTCGATGATTCAAATAGGTTCTTCATTGTTAGTTTCTTGCTAATGTCCATATAGATTGTTCATATGAATGGTTATTTATGATAATGTTTCAATGCCAAGCCTTTAGGTTTCATAAATTGATTCTTATTTCTTAGCAATTGTGTATCAGGGAATTGTTTGTTTATTCTGTAAGTGTTTAGAATTTTTTCAGAGGTTCTAATTGTATAACTAGGAATATAAAAGGGTAATACCATAATCATAGGGAGTAGTTTAGATAGTCTAGCCTAAGGGAACATTCAGTAATGGAATAGAGGCTGCTAACAATGTTAGTGGTGCACTACTGATTTTAATAATAAGCACTAATTGAATGGAAAATTCAGTGGGATTAATTTAAAAGATAAGTGTTAGTGGGAAAAACACTCAAGGAATGTCCATTTAAGGGGCTGAAAATCAGACATTAAGGGAGAGTTTTTAGGAACACATAGAAAGATAGACACACAGAACTAGAGAGAATACAATCTGAAAATTGAGAGCATTCTGATTGAGAAAAAAAATCGGATACACACAGGGGAAGATAATTCTACCGTTCCATTGAAATTTTCAGTGATTGAGAATTATTTTAAAACTTCTAAAATAATTTCAACTCATCTGAGTGAGAAAGGTTTAGAATTGGTCTTCAAATTTGGTTTGAAGTTGTATGAGATATTGCTTGATTGGGGCTGTTGTTGCTGCTGGTGATTCCTGTTGTTTTCTACTACTGACCTGCTTCATGTTGCTTTCTTCTACTTTCGAGGTACACATCTCATTGAAACCTATGTAATTTGATGCTAAATTGGAATAGTAAATGCTCTGGACATTTATTTTAGTCTTCTTTTACCTCTTGTGTTGAAATGCCATTTTCAATGTAATTTATGTTTATTAAACATGCTCTGAAGTGTTAGAAAGTCTGGGATTTCAATCTTTTAAGTGAGTTAAAATCATGTCATTAAAACTGTGTATTTTGGTTGTTTCACAGCTCGAAATATGATTTGTTTGCATTAACTGAACTTTACATAGTTGTGGCTGCTCTATAGTAAGTTGTTAGGATTTACAGCCTTGCATTAGATTTGTATTTTATAAGGAATTCTGTTCCCTTATTATGTTTTAGAGATAGATGTTTGGTTGTAATGGGACTCTTCTTATAATAGCTGATCTTGGACTGTTATAGGAATTCGATGAAATCAGAGGTTGAATTTTCAATTAGATCTTATGTTTAATAATGTTAATTAGTATGTATGTGGTGTTGGGTCTGTTATTGCAATTTGAATGCTATAATATAGTGTTGACTCACCTATGAAGGGTATGTGAGTTTATTGAATTGGTATTTGAAGTCTAATTTGTTCGAGTTTGAAAGGGAAGTTAGCTGGTATTTTGATTTGTTTAGAATGACCTCATCAGTGTTGGCATAAGTTCGAAATTCAGCATGTGAATACAGTTGTATCTGAAAACTCCAAAGGCTTTCTTTCTTTTCTTGAATTTACGAGCAATTGATGAAATTGGGTTCATAACTTGTTAATTGTTTTAGTTTAATGATCGGGTTCTTTCACAATTGTTAATGGGCTAGAACAAGGACCCAGCGTGTCAAGCGTCTTTGCTGGGTACGCCTTAAGTTTGGGCTTCATGATTTTTGGCCCAACTGGTCCTTAGTTTACTGATAACGTGGTGGTTGGACAAAGAATTTTAATTCATTAAAGCCCCTTTGATACATTCAACATAATGCCTCATTTGTTCCTCATTATTAAGTATGAAGTGTGCATCAGTAGGAAAGTCTTTCCCGTAGTCCCTTCCCCTTAAGATTAGAATTAAGGCGTACCAGTTATGGCCTTGCATCAGTTTAGATATAAAATAATTAATATTCGTAGCAAACCTTTAGGGTCGTTGAAAAACATGATTGTGGTTGCGTATACGTTCGCGTAACACGGCCATGATCCTAAATTAATTTGGAGTATGCGTTCGTGCAACTTCGACCAATCTTTTCTTAAATAATAAAATGGGCTCAAGCTTTTAATTATATTTTTTTTAGTTCACATTGGTTCATTAAATCACATATGGCCTTCCTAGTAATTTCATAAGCCTACATATTGACTAAATATTTCGTAGAATATCCTTTAAGGCCGTTTAAAATACTAAGTGTGGTTGTGTATACGTCCGCGTAACACAATTACACTTCTAAAAACAAAACCAGAATATGCATTCGCGCAACTTTGGCCCAAACTTTCTTAATAATAATTAAGCATTAATAATTGTGGACACGTTCGCGTGACATAATTTTGGACGAATCAAACAGGCGGGTATACGTACACGTAACCCGTTTTAAAATAATTTCCTTAACTAAAAGCGGTAAAAGAAGCACAAGCACGTAGGTTCTAAAATCATTAATTAAATAATTTAATGAGTCAAGTATGATCAAAGCGGCCGTGCTAGAACCACGAAACTCGGGAATGCCTAACACCTTCTTCTAGGTTAACATAATTCCTTACCCAAATTTCTGGTTCGCAGACTATATAACAGAGTCATTCTTTTCCTCGATTCTGAATTTAAACCGGTGACTTGGGACACCATAAATCTCCCAAGTGGCGACTCTGATTTTTAATTAAATAATCCCATTTCGATTGTTACTTCAAGTTGGAAATAACTCCCTTTATTATATCTCTTCCCAGGGGGTGTAATGTGAAAAAGGAGGTGTGACAGCTCTAGCGACTCCGCTGAGGAACAAGAACCCAGAATTTTTTGTTCAGGGTTCAAGAATTTGAGCTTGTTTTATGATTTTTACTTTGCTTATTTATTGTTGATATTATTGTATTTTGTGACGACCCGGCCCGTCGTCACGTGAGTTACCGCCCCGTTTCCCTCATATTATGTTTCTCTATGTTTCAATGTCAGTATTTGAGTTGATCGGATAGAATTGAATTGGTTTTAATTGGAAATGAGGCACTTAGCCTCTTAGAAGGAAGCTTGTTTTGGAAAAGTCAACCAGAAGTTGACTATATAGTTAGAAGGATTGGATGTGAATTCTGGTGATTTGGTTAGCTTCGGGGGATGATTTTTGATGTAGGAGTGCTATCGGAATTGATTTTGGAGGCTCGGTGTAGAATAAGGCTTGAATTGGCGAAGTTTGAATTTTGGCGAATTCCGGTTGATAGGTGAGATTTTGATCCGAGGGTCGGAATGGGATTCTGAGAGTTGCAGTAGCTTCGTCAGGTGATTTTGGATATGTCTGCAAATTTTTAGGTCATTCAGACATCGTTTGGTTGGGTTTTTTGATCGAATGTGCAATTCGGAAGTTTTTAGGAAACTTAGGCTTTGATTTGGTGAAATTTGATGACTTTGATGTTAACTATAGTGATTTGATGATTCGAGAAAGTTTGGATAGGGTATTAGATTATGTCTGTGCTTTTGGTTGAGGTCCCGGGGGCCTCGGGGTAAGATCGAGTGTTAAAAATGAGAGTTTTTGAAGTTGCTTCAGGTCTGTGATTTCTGTCATCTGGTATTTCCACTTCTGCGAAAATGGACCACAGAAGCGGGTAAGGGAGCGCAGGAGCGGTATGGGTTGTGAATTTCCGTAGAAGCGGAACCTGGTCCGCATTAGCGTATCCGCAGGAGCGGACTTTTGGCCGCAGAAGCGGACTTGGGGATCCATAGAAGCAAGTTTCTTGTCGCATAAGCGGTCGTGGGGAAATATAAGTGAAAACCGCAGAAGCAGATATTTGGATGCGGAAGCGATACCGCAGAAGCGGTTTTGAGAACCGCAAATGCAAAAAATCGCTATGGCAGAAGGGTTTATATCATTAATTCATCCGAGAGCTTATGTCATTTTTCCTCCATTGTGGAGCGATTTTGAGAGCTTGGAGGCGATTTTTAAGAGGGATTCAAGGGTTAATGATTGGAGGTAAGTTCCTTGGCCTAATTATTCAAGTTTATGGTAGAATTAACATGGANTGAGACGAGAAATCCGGTAATGTGAGGTTTGTAATTTTTTGAGAAGCGGACCCGGGGCTCGGGTTTTGTTAGTTTCGAGATTCTTGATATTTTTTCGATTATTTTCGATTGGGTATTGTTCCCTTAGCATATTGTAATGCATTTTCTCTGATTTTGGTTAGATTCGACGCGCATGGAGGCTGAATTGAGGGGCAAAGGCATCGCGAGCTAGAGATTTCACCGGTTCGAGGTGAGTAATACTTGTAAATGATATCCTGAGGGTTTGAAACCCCGGATTTGCACATCATAGTGCTGTATTGTGGTGACTTGCACGCCAGGTATGAGCGTGGGGTAGAGCACCGTTCGAGACTATGACTTGGTCCGTCCCGATTGTTGATTTTACTGCGTGATTGACTGAAAACTACTTGATGCTATCATGATTTGGGTTGATTGCCATGTTTTGGGNTTACTGACGTTTCGAGCTAAGAACTGCTATTTTACTATTGCCCAAGGGGCTTATGTGCATTTTTGGACTGTAATTGGATCGGGCTGCGCACCGCAGCGGTGTGATATTGATATTGCACTTGGTCTGTAGGAGCCCCTCCGGAGTCTGAACCCCTACAGTGAGCGCGGGTACCCAAATGGATCGGGATGTACGCCACAGCGGTCATGTGCATTGCATTGCATTCACGCATTGATTCCTATTTGTACTACGTGGCATGACATTCAACACTCTCATATCATTGGCATCCATGCCATTTCTTGCACTGTGTACCAGATACCCTGGTGTTAATTGTAAATAGAGTGTTGTGCCCGAGGGGCTGACTTGTGTGCGGACTTGCACTACCTGATATCGCATTCATATGCTTGCTGTTGGAAAAAGAATATTTTCAAAAAATATTTTAAACTGAGCTAGATGTATCTAAGGGATTTTCACGGTTTTACTATTTTCTCAAAAGGTTGTACTGTCCCATATAGCATGATTGATTGTTCTTACGTGATTTCTTACCGCTCAGTTATTATTTACTCTTATTACCACTGAGTTGGAAGTACTCACTTTACTCCCTGCACCACGTGTGCAGATTCAGGTGTCCCGGGAGCATAGTTGAGCTATTTGCTGCTTCAGAGCTTCTCAGGAGTTGTCGAGGTAGCTGCCTGACATTCGCAGGACTCGACTCCTCCCCTATACCTTTATTATTCCGTATTTGTGAACATCAGTATTACTGAGGATTTATTATTTTGTCATCTTAGAGGCTCTAGACTCATGACCCCAGGTCTTTGCAAGATGTTGGTTATGTAAGTGTTTCATACTGTCTCTATCTAAATTATTTGGTTAATAGACTTGTTAAACTGTTAAATTAAATGCTATAAACTGGTAATGGGATATGGATTGGCTTGAGAGTGTCAATTGGTCGGGCTTGCCTAGCTATTGTGTTGGGCGCCATCACGACCGGGATTGGGGTCGTGATAAGTTGGTATCAGAGCCTAGGTTACTAGGCCTCATGAGTCATGAGCCGGTTAGTACAGTCTCGCTGATCGGTAAGGAGACGTCTGTATTTATCCTCGAGAGGCTGCATAACCTTTAGGAAAACTTCACTTTCTTGGAATTCTTATCGTGCGTACTTGAT
>MU724859.1:81624-94441 GCA_026770625.1 Nicotiana glauca
CTCATGTTATCCTAGTGTGGCATGGTATATGTGATATGTTGTGGAGGATTGGGATTTGTGTGTTTAAGGTTCGGTTCAGTTCGGAATGGGAACTCCTTAAATTCTTAAGCAGCACGGGCCGCTGCAGGTGATTTAAGAATTGATCTTCAGATGATTAGGGTGAATGATCCTCATATGACTAAGGAAAGGGTGTTGTTAATCATAGTGATTTGACAAGGGTATATGTTTCAGAAAAAGGGCAATGTGATTAAGTTGATGGCACTTCGGTAGTGTTGCGGCATTTTCTTGATAGGTCGACTGCTGATATCTGAGTGTGTTTGATGGCACAGGAGAATTTTAGAATATCTTCGAAGAATGACTGTGAGTTATCATGTTCAGTCTATGTAGTGGTTGTGGATAGTGTGTATTGGTACCGTTAGCGGCTATTGGGATTAGAGGCCTGAGCGAGTCCTTCTTTGTTGGTATGTTAGATATTGTATATAATGCTGAGTTGTAGACTGGTTGTCGCAATGTGGGTTGTTCTATACTATTGTGCTATGGGGTATGTGGGAAAATGCCATCGGTTGCGTGGCGAGGTGCATCGGATTATGTTATAGCAGAGTGGTTGGTATTCCAAAGATCAGTGGACGGCTGGGAAGGATTGCTTTCCTTAATTGGGACCTTGTGACGGATGTCAGTATAGAGGTTTCTACCATTGATTCAGTTCTGGTATTGAGGGACTTTTCTTCGAATGCGTTCCTTGTGGCCGGGCATGTCGCCGGGCGAGATTGTGGATTTCGGTATTGATTTCGTGTCGGGCATCGTATCGTACGGCTCCGGCAGGAGTTATAAAAAGTGGAAGGAGCAGCTTCAGGCTTCTTGGCATTGAGTTCGTTGGCAGGCCGGTGTGGCTACGTATTCAGATTGAGATGGCTTGGTTGGCCCTGATATGTATTGTTGAGGGATAGGTTTAATCTCTCGTCATTGAGCTTGTTAGTGATCTGGGAAGATCTATGAGATGCTTTTTCGGTGTTGTGAGGCGTTATGATTTTCGGATTGTGCTTGAGTTTTGTAGCTTATAACGCTATATGTAGATATTGTTATGCACTCGGTATTTTGCTATAATGAGCAAATTTGGCTCGATGTGCATCTCCCTATGTGAGATATTTGTATGGATCGGGTGGCACACCGCCACGGGTATGTTATCAGGATCGGGTTGCACACCGCAACAGTGTGATGTTGAGAATAGTTTTCCATATGTTACTTGGTATGTCTTGCTTCACCATGGGTGTAATGGATTGCTTGGTTTCAGATATCAATTTGTGCGTGGCTGTCAATTTTGAGCATAGCAACTTGAGGTGCTTTATGTGTAACAGTGTTTGGATAAGATCGCGCATTGTAGCGAGGCTACATGGGGATTAGACCTTTCGGGGTAGATTCAGGTATTTTATTTCTATAATGTGGGACGGGGTCCCAGCCTTGTGTTGTGATGGTACTGAGGAGTTTGAGCTACAGCTCTTTCGTTTGAGTTATTTGTCATGATTTGAGTATGTTCAGACCGCCCATCATTGGTGCGTGGATTATGCAAGTTGTGGCTTAGGCTTGTGATGAGTTGTCATATCACCCGAGTGGTGTGTTGAATTTGAGGTGATCGTTGGAGTCATTAATGGACGCGAACAGATTTGATTACAGCTTGTTGGAAGAATAATATCGAGGTTCGAGTTTATTCTGAATTTTGACGTGAGGTTCTGATTTTGAGTATGATTTCAGAAATCTTCTGTGGTATTAGTCAAAAAGGGAGTGGTTTTATGAATGGTTGATCTGAGAAATGGCTACGGTTTGCTGTGTGTTTCATTTTCATTGATAGGATATGAAGTGTTGGAATGGGGCTTTAGCTATTGAGAGGTTTCTATCGGTGTATGGTTGTTGTGGACAGCTACTGTGAATAGAAGTTATCGTTTCAGGTGCTGGATTATGTGGTATATCATGTGATTGCATTTGAGGATGCGAGTATGGGTTATTACAGCTGGTTTGGGACTATTCAAAGTATAGGTGCAAGGTTTGATCGTATTGATGGTTTCAGAAGTGAAAAAGTAGTTCTGTGAATTATGGGCTAGACTGGATTGGGTAATTTCAGCCATGTTGTGTTGTCGGACCTATAATAGATAGAGTGACGAGGGATCACCCCGGGTATATGCTTGGTAAGGTCATTTAGTTATTGGTTGGCTTCTAGGACAACTCTAGGTACGCTCGAGGACGAGCGTTTGTTTAAGTTGGGGAGGATGTGATGTCCTGGCCCGTTGTCACGTGAGTTACTACCCCGTTTCCCCCATATTATGTTTCTCTATGTTTCAATGTCAGTATTTGAGTTGATCGGATACAATTGAATTAGTTTTAATTGGAAATGAGGCACTTAGCCTCTTAGATGGAAGCTTGTTTTGGAAAAGTCAACCGGAAGTTGACTATATAGTTAGAAGGCTTGGATGTGAATTCTGGTGATTTGGTTAGCTTCGAGGGATGATTTGTGATGTAGGAGTGCAATCAGAATTGATTTTGGAGGCTCGGTGTAGAATTAGGCTTGAATTGGCGAAGTTTGAATTTTGGCGAATTCCGATTGATAGGTGAGATTTTGATCCGAGGGTCGGAATGGAATTCCAAGAGTTGCAGTAGCTTCGTTAGGTGATTTTGGATATGTCTACAAATTTTCAGGTCATTCGGACATCGTTTGGTTGGGTTTTTTGATCGAATGTGCAATTCGGAAGTTTTTAAGAAACTTAGGCTTTGATTTGGTGAAATTTGATGATTTTGATGTTAACTATAGTGATTTGATGATTCGAGCAAGTTTGGATAGGGTATTATCATGTCTGTGCTTTTGGTTGAGGTCCCAGGGGCCTCGGGGCAAGATCGAGTGTAAAAAAGGAGAGTTTTTGAAGTTGCTTCAGGTCTGTGATTACTATCATCTGGCATTTCCGCTTCTACGGAAATGGACCACAGAAGTGGGTAAGGGAGCACAGGAGCAATGTTGGTATGGGTTGTGAAGTTCCGCAGAAGCGGAACCTGGTCCGCATTAGCGTGTCCGCAGGAACGGACTTTTGGCCGCAGGAGCGGACTTGGGGATCCGCAGATGTGAGTTTCTCGTCGCATAAGCGGTCATGGGGAAATTTAAGTGAAAACTGCAGAAGCGGATATTTGGACGCGGAAGCGATACCGCAGAAGCGGTTTTGAGAATCGCAGAAGCAAAAAATCGCTGTGGCAGAAGGGTTTATATCATTAATTCATCCGCGAGCTTATGTCATTTTTCCTCCATTGTGGAGCGATTTTGAGAGCTTGGAGGCGATTTTGAAGAGGGATTCAAGGGTTAATAATTGAAGGTAAGTTCCTTGTCCTAATTATTCAAGTTTATGGTAGAATTAACATGGAAATTGGTGGAAATTCATTAAAAAGGGGTAAAGCTAGGGCATGAGTTTTAATATTTCAAATTGGAATTTGATAGGTCATTTGAGCTCGGATTTGGGAGTTCTTGGTATGTACGAACTCGTGGCGAGACGAGGAATTCGGTAATGTGAGGTTTGTAATTTTTCGAGAAGCAGGACCGGGGCTCGGGTTTTGTTAGTTTCGAGATTCTTGATATTTTTTCGATTGTTTTCGATTGGGTATTGTTCCCTTAGCATATTGAAATGCATTCGCTCTGATTTTGGTTAGATTTGACGCGCGTGGAGTCTGAATTGAGGGGCAAAGGAGTCGCGAGCTATAGATTTCACCGGTTCGAGGTGAGTAATACTTGTAAATGATATCCTCGGGGTTTGAAACCCCGGATTTGCACATCATAGTGTTGTATTGTGGTGACTTGCACGCCACGTATGAGCGTAGGGTAGAGCACCGTTGGGGATTGTGACTTGGTCCGTCCCAATTGTTGATTTTACTGCGTGATTGACTCAAAACTACTTGATGCTATTATGATTTGGGTTGATTGCCATGTTTTGGGCTTCGTGCTGATTATTTGAATCCTTCAGGGATTGATATCACTGTTTTTGCATTACGTTACATATTATTTGATCTCAGTCCAAGGTTCTAAATACCGTTTTGCAAACTCAGCTATCTTTCTAAGATTTGAAAACTTAAATGATATTTTACAGACATTTTGAGCTAAGAACTGCTATTTTACTATTGCCCAAGGGGCTTATGTGCATTTTTGGACTGTGCATGGATCGGGCTGCGTGCCGCAGCGGTGTGATATTGATATTGCGCTTGGGCTGTAGGAGCCCCTCCGGAGTCTGAACCCCCACAGTGAGCGCAGGTAACCAAATGGATCGGGTTGTACGCCACAGCGGTCATGTGCATTGCATTGCATTCACGCATTGATTCCTATTTGTACTACGTGGCATGACATTCAGCACTCTCATATCATTGGCATCTATGCTATTTCTTGCACTGTGTACTAGATACTCTGGTGTTAATTGTAAATAGAGTGTTATGCCCGAGGGGCTGGCTTGTGTGCGGACTTGCACTACCTGATATCGCATTCATATGCTTACTGTTGGAAAAAGAATATTTTCAAAAGAGATTTTAAACTGAGCTAGATGTTTCTAAGGGATTNNATGCTGCTTCAGAGCTTCTCAAGAGTTGTCGAGGTAGATGCCTGACGTTCGCAGGACCCGACTCCTCCTCTATCCCTTTATTATTCCACATTGTGAACATTAGCATTACTGAGGATTTATTATTTTGTCATCTTAGAGGCTCTAGACTCATGACCCCAGGTCTTTGGGAGATGTTGGTTATGTCAGTGTTTCATACTGTCTCTATCTAAATTATTTGGTTAATAGACTTGTTAAACTGTTAAATTAAATACTATAAAATGGAAATGGGATATGGATTGGGTTGTGAGTGTTAATTGGTCGGGCTTGCCTAGCAATTATGTTGGGCGCCATCACGACTGGGATTGGGGTCGTGACAATTTTTTTGAACCTTTGTGCTAAAACTCTATCTATTTACCACTTTAATATTGTTTGAATTGTATATAACTGTCTTCTTACGCCACCCCACTGAGTCTTCTAAAAAATGGTGCATACGTTCGCGTAGCCCGCTTTCTGTTAGAAGTCATACCAAATAGAACGAGGTTGGATCAAGTAACTAGGCCGGGTTGACTATCGTCCTCCCGGTACGTTACCCTCGCTTTGGCTCGAGTTGTCCACTCGGGTAAGCCAGGTCTAGAACAGTAAAACCAGGTTCTGAACTTAGAATAACTCAGCTTCATGCCGGATTCCTAGTAAGAACGTTTGTTTGCATCATGTACATTTGACTTTGGAGACTCAACACAGGGGTTGGGTCTGTCTAGGACAGGTGTACCTGAAATATAAAGACCAATATGATGCATCATACTTGCTATTTGTGCATTCAATTGCTTCAGATTTGCATGTTGACCGGCTTATAAGGAAAATTTTGGAAAGGGTTAATGAGATGGTTGAGAGGGATAAATGCCTGCTTTAAAAAATCCAATGTCCATAGTGTCGAAACTCTGCCAAATTTTTGAGAAAAATAAAAATAAAAAAAGAAATAAGGAAAGAAAAATTTGTTTTCAAAAATAGTTTATTTATTTGCCTATGAAAAAAAAGAAGAAAAAAGAGTCTGTTTTCAAAATATTTGGTTTTGTTTTATTTGGGAGAACTACGCGGGTTTGATTCTCACCATATGTGGGATACGTAGGCAACCCATATCGGGTTCAACTTTTCAGAAATTTTTAAAAAAAAATTAGGGTAAATAAATGTCGTTATTTTTCCATAAGTGAAGGTAATGTCATTCTTGTCCAAAATAGCTGAATGTCTCCAAAAGGACGCCGGAAGGCATTTTTGCAAGAACAACCGCCTTTGGTCATTTCTAAAAAAATTTGACCGGTTAGTAAACACAGCCTTTAAATCTTCTTTGAAGTGTTGAAAGGCCGTATTGACATGATCGGATATTTTTATGAAATTTTTGAGAAACAGTGATGATTTGTTTTGTTAAAACAAAAAAAATATATGTATATATATATATATATATATATATATATATATATATTATATATATATATATGTATGTATTTGTCTGCTAGTCTATTTTTAGATTGTATTGCCAATTGATGTTAGAATCTTTTAGAATCCGTTAATATTGTAATAAAATGTGTCGTTGTAATAAACATATTTTTCTTTTATGGAAAATTTGAAGAAAAAAAATATATACAATTTTTTTATATAGTCATTTTGCAATTATCGGCTAGAACTACGTATGGTATGATTCATGCGGGGTCATGATATGTAGGCAATCTCCATAAGATTCGACCACAACTAAAAAAAAGAGTGTATATAAAAAAGAAAAAAGAAAAAAATCAAATAAAGAAAAATAAAAGGAAATGGACCAAAGAAAAGCCGGGATGACGCAAGCAACCAAGCAAATGCATAATAGAAATGGTTAACTGCTTCATCCTTAATGTATGTTTACCTATCTGTTAAAATCCCTACCGGGATGAGCACATTTTATTCCCTTTTGACATCTTCGTACCAGGAAGGTGGTTGGTTTGTGGTCATCGAAGTAACTCCTCTCCACAACATAAAGCCAACAGGCAATGGCGGATAACAACAAAATTGGGTTGGTTGATACCGATGCTCAAAAGAAGGTGGTTGAACAGGACACAAGCTTGGCAGATGAGGCAAGAATGTTAAGACAGCACATATCAAACATGTATCAGGCTTGGATGGTTGGGAAGGCACCACCACTGCCACCACTTGGTTTCTCAGATGCTGTCATTACCCAATCTTTGGCATCTCCCAATCACCCTAGTATCTCCCTCACTCTTCCTCCAAGTTCTGAGAGGCTGAAGAACATAGAACAGTCCTTAAATAACGTGCAAAGGATGGGAGACCAAGGCAGCATGTCTTACCAAAAGTTGTGTACGCTCCCTAACATCCGCCTGCTCGCAAGGTTTAAGGTACAAAAATTCGACTTGAATGAGGAGTGTGAAGATCCGGTAGTCCATCTGAGGGAATATTGAAAGGAAATGAGGAATGTTGGTGAGAAAGACGAGTTTTTAATGGCATACTTCTATAAAAGCTTGAGTGGGGTAGCCTTGGAATGGTATAATCGTCAAGATGTCGGTAAATGGCATACATAGGACGACATGGCTCAGGATTTTGTGAGACATTTTCAGAACAATACAAACATTATCCCAGACCACTCCTCCATATCTCAGATAGAAGAGAAACCTAAAGAAGGTTTTAGGAAGTTATGGATCAGATTGAGCAAACAAGTTGCTCGGGATAATCTTCCTATGGAAAGAAAAGATGTTGTAGAGCCCCGCCAATGACAAAGTCCAGTGATCGTCCTTTCCAAATGCTTTCAGCCTCAATACCAACCCCATGAATATCCCCAAACTCCATATAATCCACCCCGGTGTTATCCTCCGAACAATGTCCGACCATCTGTCCAACCACTGGGTCACTCCAAAAGGCGAGCAGGAGCACCGCAAAATCCCCACCAACCTCCACAAAATTTCCAAGTACCTTATAGCCCACATTCAAGCCAAGGGTGTAGAAAGGAACAAAAGCTGAAAGATAATTTTACACCAATAGAAGGGTCCTATGCAAGTTTGTTTGAGAGATTAAAGCATTACGACATGATTTCACCTATTCCTCTAAATTATATAGACCCACGTGCGTGAAGTTTTGACCCTGCTAAAAGGTGTGAATACCATTCCAATGCCCAGGGGAACAATATTGAAGATTGTTGTGCTTTGAAAAGGGAAATAGAAAGAATGATTCAAGAAGGAATAATTGTGGTCCAAGGCAATAATACCCCAAGCGTCACACGTAACCCTCTACAGGTACCTGACCACGCACAGATTGTTGGAATGGTTGGCAATGACGAAGGGTTGGTCAAAGGGGTCAAGGAGCTGCTTGGTGAAATTAATGTTGAAATTGGTAATGGACTTGGCAATATTGATGCAGAACTCAGTGGCTAAAATGTCGTGCTTGTTAATTGGAAAGACTCCATTTCTTGGTCAACCGGAGTGGAGTTTTGGTGGCTTATTTTGTTGTCATTTATGTTGTCCAGGTTATTTCAGGGTTGTAATCTGGATATTGTCTTGCAAATCAAACCCTTCTATCATTTTATTTTGTCCATGTTCCTTGGATCATAATATCTCATTTGGTGTTGTCTAGGTTTATTCTAAGGGTTGTACCCCAATTTATTGTGCTTGTTTTTTTGTACCAACTCTTTCCCCGTCTGTCTAATGCAATGTCATGTTCTCTATTATTTTTAGTCATTTTCTTTTGTTTAGTTCTCTCCTCTTCATAGTTCTTTTCCTGTCGACTCTAGTGACGTGACATGCTTACATAGTTCTAGGCCTAAATCTTAAAAGTTAATCATGAAGCAATTGGGAGATAATCGGGGCACGTGAGTGGAATAAGAACATTTTGAGATCATTTGAAGCCCAAACCCTGTGAAACTGGGTCTGATAGAACATAAAGAAACCTTATGTTTCATGCCGCGTCAGTTTGAAATTAAAGACAAGTTTGTCCAAATTGGCAAGGGTCGTTAATGATAATGAGAGTGAAAGTGTTGCCCAATGGTGCTTTGTATTTAACATATGAAGAAAGCAAAGGTGTGGATATAGCTATCAAGTCTAGCACAATCAGAAGATGTTATAAATGTTTGTTTAATCGCGTTTTTGGGCTTGGCATGTTTCGAAGATTGGAATGACGAAGGCATTTTGTTCTGCAATCTAAACACTTTATCCTTCGTTACCCCTTTGAGCCTTAATTATTTTCTTTCATACCCCCTCTTTCGGAATTAGTAATAAAGATTAGAAACACAAGCGTGAAAGCTAAGTAAAAAGAGACAAAAGAAAGAAGAAGAAATAAGTAAAAGAAAAAGGAAAAAAAGAACGACAAAACAAAAAAAAGAAACAAAAACACGAATATAATAACAACAAGGAATTAGGTGTGAACTACGTTTGAACTGATTCCTTTAAGGATACGTAGGTAGCCTCATGGCTCGGTCATAGTGGAACAAAAATCAAAAATTCCCCAAGCAAGAAACTGGACAGAAGTTGTGGTTGTTGTAAAGAAATCTGGTTCCGAAGGTTGTAATTTTGAACCCATGTTAATTTGTTTTGAGCCTCTAATACCCTTTTTTTATAAGCCTATCCAAAGCCACGTTACGGTCCAAAGAAAGACCTTCTGATCAGTCTTCAAAAGATGCCAAGTCGAGCAAGTAAAGGTGATTAATTCCAGGGGCAACACTCCGAAAAAATAATGAAAATGAGAGAGTCTTATTGGTGAAAACCCTCACAGGCACCGTAAGGCGGCAAAAGCTGAGAAGAATAAAAAATGAGAGAGTATCATTGGTGAAAACCTTCGGGCACCTTGAGGCAACTGTAAATTCAGAGAAAAGATCAAAATGAGAGAGGCTTGACAGTGAAAACCCTTCGGGCAGTACAAGCCGAATAAGGATTATGAATCAGATTGGTTGTATGGAGCATAGAAGTCCCGTTTCACGGAAAAATGTACAACAAGAGCTAAACATTGGAATTGCTTAACAGAATAGGCCGCAAGTGCATGTCATGGTCATTAGAGTTAGTATCCACATCCAATAGGTTTCTACCTTGTAGTTTTTTTTGTCAGGAATCATCTCTCTTTTGTCCTTTATTCTACTCCTTTTTCTTGCTCACATATTCTTCCTGTGTCTGTCTGGTCAAAACAAGTGAGAAATGACTTCAAAAATTTGCCATCACCTTCCCAATTGCATAAGACAAGATCTGCGCTAGTACATCATAGTGGCATAAATCGGGAAAGAACAACTAGGGCACTGAGCTGGTAATAATCAACATGCTTTGGGATACCTGCAAAATACAAAGGTTTGATCCATATCAGTTCATGGAGAATGAGACAAATGGAAGGTGTTGGGTGGTATATTCTGTGATGATATTGACAAAAAGGTAGGACCAGTTATACACCTCAAGGCCAAGGCCAGTGGTTTAAATCAGGAAAGAGCAACATGCGCGCTAAAGTTGGTAACAATCAATATGCTTTGGGGATCAGTTGAAACACAAAGGGTTGGTGGATATCAGTCCAGGGGAAATGCAACAAATAAAATATATTCGGGTGCAAACGAAGAGAGGTATTTTCTGGTTTAAGGTTTATAAAGGAAGTGCCTAGTCAAGGAACTAGCAGGGTCTTCGAGTGGAAATCAGTTGTCATGGAAGATATTGGGGTCAGATAAGAAGACTAGAAGTGAAAAACAACAGTTAGGAATCCTGAAGTTAAGGACCAGAGAAGGTCGGAAATTTTCAACCAAGGCAGTCAAACAAAACGGAGTACGGAAAGGAGCGAAGAAAAAACCATCTCCAGCAAGAGAATCATAGCCAACCACCGCATTTTAAACTAACAAGGTTTATTTTATTAAAACAAGGGCAGAAAATTTTGTTTGTTTCGGAGGAACCCACCGTAAGGAAAGGCGAACACCAAACAGAACAGGGAAGACAACTCAAGTTTCAAGGGAGAGCAAGACAGCTCAAGTTTCAAAGGAGAGCAAGACCACTCAAGTTTTAAAGGGAAAGCAGTTTCAAAGGAAGACAATTTAAGTTTCAAGAGAAAATGGTTCAGGACGCAAAGGAAAACAATGTCAAGTAACAAAAGAAGACATTTTAAAGTTTTTGAAGTCAGGAGCCCGCCTGGAGAACAGAGGCGTACCTTTTTAAGTTTTGAAGTCAGGAGCCCGCATGGAGAACAGAGGCGTACCTTTAAAGTTTTGAAGTCAGGAGCCCGCCTGGAGAATAGAGGTGTACCATTCAAGTTTTGAAGTCAGGAGACCGTCTGGAGAACAGAGGCATACCTTTCAAGTTTTGAAGTCAGGAGCCCGCCTGGAGAACAGAGGTGTACCTTTTAAAGTTTTGAAGTCAGGAGCCCGCCTAGAGAACAAAGGAATACCTTTTAAAGTTTTGAAGTCAGGAACCCGCCAGGAGAACAGAGGTGACATTTTAAAGTTTTGAAGTCAGGAGCCCGCCTGGAGAACAGAGGCGTACCTTTTAAAGTTTTGAAGTCAGGAGCCCGCCTGGAGAACAGAGGCGTACCTTTTAAAGTTTTGAAGTCAGGAGCCCTCCTGGAGAACAGAGGTGACATTTTAAAGTTTTGAATTCAGGAGTCCGCCTGGAGAACAGAGGTGTACCTTTCAATTTTTGAAGTCAGGAGCCCGCCTGGAAAACAGAGGCGTACCTTTTAAGTTTTGAAGTCAGGAGCCCGCCTAGAGAACGGAGGCGTACCATCAAGTTTTGAAGTCAGGAGCCCACCTGAAGAACGAAGACATACATTTCAAGTTTTGAAGTCAGGAGCCCGCCTGGAGAACGGAGGCATACGTTTCAAGTTTTGAAGCCAGGAGCCCGCATGGAGAACGAAGGCATACATTTCTAGATCAAGAAGTCAGGAGCCTGCCTGGAGAACAGAGGAATGCATTCGAGATCAAGTAATCAGGAGCCCGCCTGGATAGTAGAGGAAGACAACAATGATCAAGAGAAGACGTTTAAAGGATCAGCAGTCAGGTACCCGCCTAAAGAAAGGGAGAACACCTCAAGAAGTTGGTGCAAGATAGCAACAAAAGAATTACTGTAGGGAAATACAAGGCGACAAGGCAACAACGGTCGCGGAACAAGTTTGAGAATAAGTCTTTGTAATTCATAGGCTATAGCTTAGCCTAGCTTCTTTATTTTTCTTTTAGAATGGTGTAATAAGGGGTCAGCAAGTAGCAGCAGCAACAGCAACAGCAACAATAACCACAGCTTCATGGTAGTCCCACCTACCAAAACTTCCCGAACTATATTGACCTGATTCCTTTTTAGCCAAGGATATGTAGGAAACCTTTGAAGCAGAGGTTTGGTCAGAATCTTTCAAAAAATGCTTCATAAGGAGTATTCAAACGGGCAAAAATCGCTCGTATCCGCTCACTTTGTCTTTGTACGAAAACTCTTCGTGTTTATGAGCAAAGAGGGGCAGCTGTGAGCACGTGATTTTTGCCTCACACGAATTACTCCCAAAAATTTAAAATAAAATAATTTTTTATTTTGATGTGCGATTTTGTGAATTTTAATGATATTTTCAGTTATTGTTTGCATTTGTGTGTGCATGTTTATTTGTTAAGTTAAATTAATTTTAAAAATATAAAAATATGTTACAATTGCATTCAGGATTTAATTTTACAATTTTTGAGTTATGTAGTAAATTAATTGTTTCACAAAAATGAAAAATCACAAAAATAACGTACTTCGCATTTTAGTGTTTAATGTCAAAATTATGTGATTTTCTTTTAATTTGGTATTTAATTATTTTGTGATAATTATTACTTAGAGTTAATTAGTATTAGGATAATTTGGACAAGGATTAATTTAGGTTTGTATTTTATTTTAATTAGAATTTTTAAAAATTAAAAAGAAAAGCAAAAGAATTGGAGAAAATTGGAATTGGGCCAAAATTACCCAAGCCCAAACCAAAAAACCATCCCAAACCCGCTAAAAACCGGCCCAGCACCATCCCTTACCCGGTCCGTCTCCATGACCAATCAAACGGCGTCGTTTAGTGTCAATTGATCCAGCCGTTGGATCAATTCGATCCAATGGTAAAAATCCTTCGCCCTAACCCGTATTCAGCCCCGACCCATTCCATCAGAGACCAACCTGATCTCAAGGGTGTCTGAACGACACTGTTTTGTTAAGTCAATCGATACAAGTCGTTGATCTCAATTCATCGAACAGCTTGGATTCATTTCCACCCCTCTGTATCCAAGTTTCCAAAACCAACCCCACCCCCCCAAACCAAAC
>MU724859.1:94895-143120 GCA_026770625.1 Nicotiana glauca
GGCCAAACGCCACAAAAAATACACCCCAAACTCCCCTTGCCCTCCTCTAACCAAATCCCGGCTTCCCTTCACTCGAATATCCCAGGAATGTCTCGAATATTGATTCGAGTGGACGAACCCTAGAGCCGCCTTAAGATTCTCCAGTGACGGCGCCACTTCAAACCACCACCAAATCAACACCAGACAATCTCCTTCACCTCATCATCCTAAATCACCAACCTTTACCTTCCAAATCATGGCCAAACTCTTCGAATCTTAAATTGAAGGTTGAAGCCAGGTTCCTCCATGCAAGGTCATTCCTCCAAGTTCCCTGTTTATTCCAAAGCCCGGTTCACCTCAAAATGGTGTTCTTCATCTGTTCTTAACAAAGAATAGATGATTTGTACCATTTCAAGGCTAAATCAGAATCAGCGGTTCTTCTCGAGTCTACTTGGTAAGTTTCTCTTTCTCTCCGCCTTTTGTTCGTCTTTATGCTTCGCCTATTCTTTGTTTTCTTCTTCTGTCTCCGCTTATTCAAGCATGCCCTCACTGAGATTAGTTTCAAACATATTTTGCCCTTTATGTTAATTGGTTTATTCGTATTTATTTCCGTTTATTTTAGTTTTCTTTTCAATTTTTTCAAAGAAGGGCTGTGTTCTAATTTTCTGGTGGGTTTTAGAGTCGTTAATTAGTTTTGTTATTTAAACATTAATGTTTGATGTTCGTCTAAGGTCACTAGGCTCAATAAAATTGAAACCAGCATATTTAACAGTGTTTGATTCCCTGTTAATTAGTTGGCGTAACTATTTTGATGATTCAAATAGGTTCTTCATTGTTAGTTTCTTGCTAATGTCCATATATATTGTTCATATGAAGGGTTATTTATGATAATGTTTCAATGCCAAGCCTTTAGGTTTCAGAAACTGATTCTTATTTCTTAGCAATTGTGTATTAGGGAATTGTTTATTTATTCTGTAAGTGTTTAGAATTTTTTTAGAGGTTCTAATTGTATAACTAGGAATTTAAAAGAGTAATACCATAATCATTGGGGTAGTTTAGATAGTCTAGCCTAAGGGAACATTCAGTAATGGAATAGAGGCTGCTAACAATGTTAGTGGTGCACTACTGATTTTAATAATAAGAACTAATTGAGCGGAAAATTCAGTGGGATTAAATTAAAAGATAAGTGTTAGTGGGAAAAACACTCAGGGAATGTCCATTTAAGGGGCTGAAAATCAGACATTAAGGGAGAGTTTTATGGAACAAATAGAAAGATAGACACACAGAACTAGAGAGAATATAGTCTGAAAATTGAGTGCATTCTGATTTTAAAAAAATCTGATACACACACAGGAAGATAATTCTACTGTTCCATTGAAATTTTCAGTGATTGAGAATTATTTTAAAACTTCTGAAATAATTTCAACTCACCTGAGTGATAAAGGTTTAGAATTGGTCTTTAAATTTGGTTTGAAGTTGTATGAGATATTGCTTGATTGGGGTTGTTGTTGCTGCTAGTGATTGTTGTTGTTTTCTACTGCTGACCTACTTCATTTTGCTTTCTTATACTTTCCAGGTACACATCTCATTGAAACCTATGTAATTTGATGCTAAATTGGAAGAGTAAATGCTCTGGACATTTATTTTAGTCTTGTTTTACCTCTTGTGTTGAAATGCCATTTTTAATGTAATTTCTATTTATTAAACATGCTCTAAAGTGTTATAAAGTCTGGGATTTCACCCTTTTAAGTGAGTTAAAATCATGTCATTAAAACTGTGTATTTTGATTGTTTCACAACTCGAAATTTGCTTTATTTGCATTAATTGAACTTTACATAGATGTGGTTGCTCTATAGTAAGGTGTTAGGATTTACAGCACTGCATTAGATTTGTATTTTATAAGGAATTATGTTCCCTTATTATGTTTTAGAGATAGATGTTTGGTTTGTAATGGGACTCTTCTTATAATAGTTGATCTTGGACTGTTACAGAAATTTGATGAAATCAGAGGTTGAATTTTCAATTACATCTTATGTTTAATAATGTTAATTGGTATGTATGTGGTGTTAGGGTCTGTAATTGCCATTTGAATGCTATAATACTGTGTTGACTCACCTATGAAGGGTATGTGAGTTTCTTTGAATTAGTATTTGAAGTCTAATTTGTTCGAGTTTGAAAGGGAAACTAGCTGGTATTTTGATTTGTTTAGAATGACCTCATCAGTGTTGGCATAAGTTCGAAATTCAGCATGTGAATACAGTTGTATCTGAAAACTCCAAAGGCTTTCTTTCTTTTCTTGAATTTACAAGCAATTGATGAAATTAGGTTCATAACTTGTTAATAGTTTTAGTTTAATGATAAGGCGGGTTCTTTCGCAATTGTTAATGAGCTAGAACAAGGACCCAACGTGTCAAGCGTCTTTGCTGGGTGCGCCTTAAGTTTGGGCTTCATGATTTTTGGCCCAACTGGTCCTTAGTTTACTGATAACGTGGTGGTTGGACAAAGAATTGTAATTCATTAAAGCCCTTTTGATACATTCAACATAATGCCTCATTTGTTCCTCATTATTAAGTATGAAGTGTGCATCAGTAGGAAAGTCTTTCACGTAGTCCCTTCCCCTTAAGATTAGAATTAAGGTGTACCAATTATGGCCTTGCATCAGTTTAGATATAAAATAATTAATATTCGTAGCAATCCTTTAGGGTCGTTAAAAAACACGATTGTGGTTGCGTATATGTTCGCGTGACACGACCATGATTCTAAATTAATTTGGAGTATGCGTTCGCGCAACTTCGACCAATCTTTTCTTAAATAATAAAATGGGCTCAAGCTTTTAATTATTTTTTTTAGTTCACATAGGTTCATTAAATCACATATGGCCTTCCCAGTAATTTCATAACCCAGCTATACATATTGACTAAATATTTCGTAGAATATTCTTTAAGGCCGTTTAAAATACTAAGTGTGGTTGCGTATACGTCCGCGTAACACAATTACACTTCTAAAAACAAAACCGGAGTATGCGTTCGCGCAACTTTGGCCCAAACTTTCTTAATAATAATTAAGCGTTATTAATTGTGGACACGTTCGCGTGACATAATTTTTGACGTACCAAACAGGTGGGTATATGTATGCGTAACCCGTTTCAAGATAATTTCCCTAACTAAAAGTGGTAAAAGAAGCACAAGCACGTAGGTTCTAAAATCAGTAATTAAATAATTTAATGAGCCAAGTATGATCAAAGCGACCGTGCTAGAACCACGGAACTCGGGAATGCCTAACACCTTCTCCCGGGTTAGCAGAATTTCTTACCCGAATTTCTGGTTTGCAGATTGTATAACAGAGTCATTCTTTTCCTCGATTCGAGATTTAAACCGGTAACTTGGGACACCATAAATATCCCAAGTGGCGACTCTAATTTTTAATTAAATAATCTCGTTTCAATTGTCACTTCAAGTTGAAAATAACTCCCTTTATTATATCTCTTCCCAGGGGGTGTAGTGTGAAAAAGGAGGTGTGACAGCCGCAAAGACCGTTCTCTTAATATAGCACATCTGAGTTCGAGCCGGGATGTCGAGACCTACACCATCAAAGGAGACACAAAGTATAGACGTCTTATGCAGATGACCACCGACGCACCACCCAAGGGCGTCAATGGCCCCATCTCGCCAAAAGAATAAGATTCCTCATAAAGGACAGAACTAGAATAAGCCGACAGGGACACACCGAATCCTAGAACATCGCCTATACATCCCATGGTAAGGAAGAATAGCTTTGCTCCTTCATTTTCTTTTTACTAACCTGAACACATACAGGTGGCTAGGATATTCTGAGGTTCTTAACTCTACCCGGAGATCCCTTGGCCTTATATAGGCAACCGCCACATTTTCTCCCTTCGGGCTTCCGCCCCTAAAAAAAAGAACCTTGTTAGCAAGATTATTGGCAAAGCAGCATACCAGAGGAAAATTTGATGAGGTCATAAGCTTTTTTCCAACGGCCCAACAACGAACGATGATTTGCTTCTAAGAGCATCACCCCTTCGGGAGGACCAAGAGACGGTGGACTAACCTCGATCGGGAATTATAAGCTGAGTCAAATGGTCCGAGAAGCCGCACCCATGCAGGTTAAGCTCACAATGACGAAGCAATGTACGTCTGTACCAAGCAATAAAAAGATATCTTCTCAACATCTTATTCTCCGAACAAGGAAATCTCAAATGTATCCCCGATAGCAGCCCCTTCCACCAGAGAGACTTAATGCCTACAATTAGGCACTCTCACAATCTCAGTGTCGAAACTCTGGGCTCATAAGCCCCTACAACATAGCTCGAGTTCACAAGAAGCGATATTCATGCTTAAACAAATTGATGACTCGGAGACTGACGTCAATTGCCATACACTGGAAAATGCAAAATTGTAAGACCCTTAGCGGGCAGACTCGCCATAACCAGGTCCATTCTACATTACCAAAAAACTGTAAGACCTTAATAGGCATGACAAACTATAAAACCTCAACAAGCATGAAAATCCCGAAATTTAGGCTATACGTCGCATTTGTAAGAATCCCGAAAGGGCATGCCCTCGGTGTAAATGCCTAAACTATCACTCGGGATAAAAAATTACTACGGCCAAACATACATGACTACAATCAAAACGGTTGATACAACAAAAATAACGTGACTCAGCGACGCCCGCCCGTCGCTAAGCAAAAATTGTAGGCCACTACTTTGAATATACTTTGAAAAGAACCGGTTAAAACATGCTTCTCTCAATAGCCAAAAAATGAGCTATGAACCTTCTGAGGTGCTCAAAATATCACCGATAACAACTTAAAATTAAGGTTCTTCTAGAACTGACGACGGGTCAGGCAAAAATCTTTCAAAAGACCTTAACGAGCAGAAAACAAAGCCTATAAAAAGCCAACGAGAAAAAATAGCGTAAGAGCCATTGTTGCCAGCTAAGCAAGCCTACTGGCCACAAATTAACAGGTCTCTATGATTGAAACAGCATAAGAGGCACTATTACCAGTCTGAAAACCAAAGGTACTTGAGGGTCAATTAAAGCTCGAATTGCAATGCCACTCGGAGACTGGACCCGAAGTAGCTAAAGTACAATATGCCTAAGGGAACAGCATAAATGCCACCATTGATGAACCTCTGAGTGACGCACCTGAAAGGTCACTTCCACCCAAAACCCAGAAGTCCATCGACATCCGCCTATGAAGGTGGAAGAAAATTTAAGGGTCAATTAAAGTTCGAATCATAATGCAACTCGAAATGATAGAAAAGAGGTACAGAAGAAATAAAGCTTCAAATTTCTTCCTATATATTATGTGCGCGAAAACGGTGCATTCTCTATCTATAGGCATGCTCTACATATATCAAAAACAAAGCAACAAAATGGTAAAATCTACATTCTGCACTAAAGGGATACAGCTTGTCAGATTCGCTCTCCCTGATGTCAGCGATAAGTGACCGAGCGTCACGCTCATCCGCCCTTGCTCGAGACAATTCCTTCGAGAGAATGAAGCCCCTTGCGCCGGGCACCTCCTCGAGTACCTCTCTTCGAGATCTGTAACAAACATATTCTTCGATCCTCTTCTCCCGATCGAGGGCTCGCTTCAGCTCAGCTTGGGCATCAACAGCATCCTTCACTCGAATTACCATCTCCTGATCAGCCTTGGTCCAGCTTAGTGCCACTTTAGCTCGGGCATCAATTATATCAGCTCTGACCTTCGAGAGATCAGATTCAAGTTTCCCAATTATATCCGCCTAAACTTTGGCATTGTCATGAGTCAATCGAAGTTGGACCTCGAAGGCAGGGACCTTGGCCGAGGCACTTATCTCCTCCAAAGCTTGAGTCTGCACTTGAGCCCTTAGCTCCCCACAAGCAATTCTGATGCAGTTGACGTCGCCTTTGAGGTACTCCAAGGCCCCGCCTTTTTCTGCAGCTGATATAACAAAAGGGGTTAGCCTTAAGGTTAGAGAAAAGTGAAGTGCGTACTACTGGAATTTACCTGCTCCGTCAAATAGCTCTCATAGTTTGAGCTCCAATACACCTCATATCGCCAATGCACCAACTCAGCCTCCTTCTCCTCGCTAAGGAGCCTAAGGGACTCACACTCGCTCAAGATTTTCTGGAGCCTGGCCCCTTGTCGGAGTAGCTCAAACATAAGCCCATCGCAGGCCTACACAAGGAAAACTCAATAAAGGGAGGAGGGCGCAACATACAGGAGAAACTGCACCTAAACTCACCACGAAGTGAAGCTGACGGACTTCCTTGAAGTTGGAACACACTCCTGTTGATCTTGCCTCTTCAGCCCCGGAAGAACTGACCTCAGGCAAAGCATATTCACTCGAAGGCATCATCGACCTGTAATCAGGCACTCCGGGGGTAGCAGACTCAGACGATGCCCCCTCCTTGGAAACACTGGACTGATCGGCACCACTAGACAACCCATCACCTCATGGGTCTTGACCCCTCTTATCACCATCGTCCCTCGGTTCGGAGGCCATTGACTCTTTCCCCTCTTTGGAGAGCACTGCCTCATCCTAAGGAACCTCCCGATATCTGCAAGCGGCAAATCCAGTACTAGTAAAGGTAGCATATGAAGGCCAAGTCAAAGGCAGCATACGCACATACCTTGGTATATTGCTCCCTATCTAACGTGAAGCACAGCTCGCCACCGACGCTCATCGCAGGCCGAGTAGGTCACCAGCCTCCGGACCCAGTCGGGCAGGTCATAGACTTCACCAAGCATCTATGAAGGTTCTACAACAAGGTAAAAAACAATGTTACTCAACTAACTTTCGCTATAGGTACAATCTGAAAAGGTATCAAGCGCTCCACTCACGTGCGTAAATCTACCCTTCGGGAAATGGCAAACACTCCACGGGAATATTGTCAACCGTCCGGTCCCAGACAAACCAACTGGCCCATTCTCGACCCCCTTCCTCTTCATCATCGACAACAAAGGGCGTGGACGAACGGCACTTCAGGGTTAGCAGGCCATGGTGATGAAAGGGCCGAGACAGTATGACAAGGTGACTAAGCATGAATTCAAGTCCACCCCTCTCCGCAAAGGAACTCATCATCAGCACCACTCACCAAAACGACGGATGTATCTATGCCAAAGTAACCTGGTACTTCAAACAAAAGTCAAGCACGACCCTATCAAGGGAGCCAAAAGTGAAAGGGTATAGGTATACGCTCAAGTATCCATCTGCAGAGTCCATAATACACTCTCCCAGGGGAAGCACTTGCACCATTATCCCCTCGCTCCACCCGCAGTATCTCCTCACTATCTCCATATGTTCCTCCTTTACCGAAGAAACGGTCTTCAGAATAGACCCCAGTAGATCCTAGGCACCGGGAGCAGCACTCCTTACTTCCTGACGGGCCGGCCCTGAAGTGCTCACCATGACTGTGCTAAAAATTATAGATCAGAGCAAGGACGTGCGCTAATGTTTTTTACGCCTGAAGAAATGGGAAACCCTATACCAAATTGGAAAGGCGGCTATAAAAAATAAATAAGGTCAAAAGAAGAAGCCGAATCTGCCGCACATATATGCGAGAAGCAGCGACGAACCGCTTACCCGAGGCGAGCCCCAGGAAGCCGACATCCTCGATACGGATCGACGGATCGATACCCAATCCAGTAAGTATCCTTCAACGAAAAGTCAAGATTCGATGAGCCACCCATATCATCTCCAAGATTGAGATAGCATTCTATCTCAAGGATCGCTGAGCCAAAGAAGACGGACTTTGGGAAGTTTTTGACGCCATCGCTCGACGCAAGGCAGATACCTGGTTTCTTGATTCCCCCCTTCTGAAAGAGAGGAATAAGCACGGGAAGCTCAGATCACGAAAAGTTCCATGAAGGTCCAAGGCAGCACCTGTGTATAGTGATTGATGTTGCTCCATTTCTCCACAAGTGAAATAATATCTCTCTCTCCCTCTCTTCTCTCTAAACTTATTAGCTCTCACTGGTTTGAGGATACCTCGATATCTATCGCCTTTATACATGTTCTTTATCGTATAACTTAGTTTTCTTTATAAAGAGATTTGTCTAATTATATCTTCAATTGTTATCCCATCCTCGAATATCCCCGAGCTCGAGCTCAACCCCAAAATCGACCCCGAAGTCCCCATCGGCTAGGCCTTTATCCGAGCAGCATACCCTTCGGTTCGATCATTATCTCATTTTTAACTCACGCTCCATCGTTAAATTCCACATTATTAGCATCAACTGCTCTAACAACTAGCTCAGGAATAGATCACGTATTTTTAGAGTCCCATTTTACAAATCTATTTGTCGTTACTATTTTCACGGTAAACAGTCGCATCCTCGGGAGCCACATCTTTGAGAGCCGCATCTTTGGGAACCTTCTCCTCAAGGACTCCATCCTCATTTATTCTGCTCTCGGGGTTACTAGAGAAATATTCATCATCAGAGAGTAAAGAAGAAGCTTCGTCCTCCAAAGTTTTTGCCTTTTCAATATCAGATGAGAGGTCAAAGCCATGAGCATGTATCTCCTCGAGAATTTCTCTCCGGGATTGTCACCCAGCGTGATTGAGAGCACATGACAATTTAACTTCAGTAGAAATGAAGATTTCCTATGCTCGAATGTTAACAACCTCAGCGTCATCTCGATAAGAGGCGACAAATGCCTCTGCATCAAATTTGGCCTTCGCAAGCTCAGCGGCTGATATAGCTTTGAGCTCCTCAATATTTTAGCTCCAGGCCAAGATTTCTCCCTTTTCATTTTGAAGCTGTCATTCGATCGAAGTCAGCTGGTCCTGAAGTGAGTCTTTCTCTGAGGCGAGATGATCAATATGTTGCTTCTACCCCAGGGTCTCAACCTCTTTCACCTTGAGCTCTTCTCGAAGTTGCTCCACCAGCTTGCACTTCTGCTGGGCCTGTAAAGTAGAAGTGTTAGTTGCTAAATCAAACAATCACATAACAAACCCCCAAAGGTTACATTACCTGCTCAATGAGCCCAGTCAATTCTTGGTGAGCTTTTACCAACTCAGCTCGAAAATCTCTAGTCTCCTCCTCTTTCTGTGAACTGGCTTTTAGAAAACAAGGGCCAAGCGGGGACTCATCTATATTAATTATCCCAAGTGATTCACTTGGTACATTCTCTTCTCTTTAAAGGGCCTCGGAATTAGGATCTTCAGGTTCACCGGTTAGATGTCCTCCAAGGCGGGGAGCGGTTTTAACATCCGATGTCGTGGGGACTCTGCTCGAGCTCCCTTTCGAGATTTCTTCAGTTCGAGATTGAACCGCATCAGCCGCAGCCGGTTTGGTAGTTCAGTGCTCTCTCTTTTATGAGCTACCAATAAGCAGTCGCCATCTTCTCCTTCTTCTTCATCGTCCCAAAGGTGTTGGACCGCTTCTGCAGATAGGGCCGCGGTATCGGCCCTAGGCTTTTGAGCCTTACTTTTCTTGGGCTTTGAGGAACTTGCAGGAGAAGACCTTTCCTTTTTCTTCTCCTAGGTTGGCTTTGGGATTTCTTCTTCACCAGGCGGGGGCGACCACATAGCAACAACATTTCCGAGGTCTGTATAAAGATAAAGTAAGCATTTCATGGAGAAACATCGATATATGAACAAGGGAACTCACCATGGTTTTTAGCTTCCCACCGACCCTTGGCCAAATCACGCCAACTGCATTCTATGTATGAGAAGTGGAGGCCAGTTGTCGGACCCAACCTGCTAGGTCTGGAATCGCACCAAGAAACCAAGGGCCAGCTGCATCAAAGGGAATTAAATCAGGAAGAATAGGGAATTAATAATAGTAATCATCATCGATAAGTTTGTACTTAAATTTCATGTTCCACTCCTAGGGGAATAGCATCCTCTCAGCAGGAATCAAATCGGATGTCCTGATTCGTACAAACCGACATTCACCGTCGATCCATGTTCTCATCAATAGCGACTTCGAGGATCGATGCTAGAGCTTTATCAGACTGCCTCGATAAAGGAAAGGTTTGTACAGTCTAATTAAGTGGTCGAGGATAAAAGGCATCCCCTTAACTTTTCCTGAGAAATATCTAATTAAATTGATAATATGCCAAAAAGAGGGGTAAATCTAGCCAAACGTCACCCGATATTGGTGATAGAAATCAAGAATAACTGGGTCTACGGGGTCCAGTGCCGGATCTACAGGACCCAATATGAAACGGTAAGTATACATGCTTAAGTACCCTGCCACATGGGTGGTGATGTCCTCTTCGGGGGAAGGAATCATGATATATTTATCCTCCCAACAATCCTTTTTCACCTGTTCAAGTTCATCTTCAGTTATCAAGCGGATATATCGAGGCATGGGCTCACATCGACTTGGAGCCGATGCAGGCTTATCGACCTTGAAATCGGAAGATAGCTCGCATGGCCTGGGAATGCACTCCTTAATACGAGGTGGCACCACCGTTCTACCACCAGCCGGACATGATGAGGAGGAGGATTTTTCTTTTTGAGGAACGGTTTTAGATGTTTTGGCCATTACTGTTAAGAAATTCAAAGGAAGAGAAGAAGTTGGTGTTGTAGCAAGAACAAGTTGAAGAAAGGATGAACTCAGGAAAGATGAAGAAGCTAGTGAGGTTTTGAGAAAGATTTGAGAAGTAAAGATTGTAAAAGTTGTGATATTGACCTATTTGTAGTGGTCAATTTAACGGTTTGGGGAAGCCAATGGCCGACCATCAGCCGCCTTCAATTAATGGCCTTGGGAACTATGCAGACATGACCTTTCAATCACTTCAGTCGTTGATGTCATGAGATTGACATCATGATCGAAGCATTGCTGGATCGAGGATCAAATTGTTTCTTATCATCTTACTCTAAGAAACGCGGGGACTATCTGTATACGATGGAAATCAGGTATGCCCAATTTTATGGGATTGAAGAGTCGCTTCAAGCCCGAATTTAGGATAGGTCGAGTTCGAGACCGATGGACCAAGCTTGAGTCTAATGATAGAATACAAGGCTCGAGGATCGAAGTACGCGATGGTCACCAAAGCCGAGTATGACCAACCTCGAGATGATGTCATTATGGGTTTGTAACCAAAAGAGCAAGATTCCCGCCACGTCCCCAAGATCATGACGTAAATTCTGAAATAGATTTGTACGAGTTAGTACGAATTCGTACTAGGCAGTTAGACAGTTGTCCCAATAAGAATCCTTACTGTAAATAGAAATGTACCTTATTTAGGGTTCCCTGCTATATAAAGAGGACCTCAATCATTTGTAACCATCATCAACCATTAGCAGAAGAATATACTCTCTTACTTTCTTGCTCATTTACTCATCGGAATTGTCTCTTAACTTTATTGTCTTTACTTTACTGTTCTTGTGGACCTACCTCGAGGCCATCATAGCTCGAGGTCGAGATTGACTTAAGCACTGGTTTGATTCTACTTACTTCTTTCATTTATATGTTAGATTTCTTCGTTATTAATTAGTATTGAACTAAATCACATATCTTTAAAATCATAAACAAGTTTAATTATTACTCGTATTTTCTAGGTAAACAGAGTTGTAATGGTCTAGATAATTATGTTGATGGGTGTAGGTCATGGTGTAAATACAGGAGGTGGAGATCATACTGATCGTTAGGAGTGTTCAAGGTTCAGTTTGGATCGGATTTTTCCTAAAATGAAACCAAACCAAGTAAGTCGGTTTTTCAAATATTAGAACCAAACCAGATCAAACCAATTAAGTCGATTTTTTCTCAATTCTATTTATGTCGATTTTTTATTTTTCGGTTATTTATCGGTTTTTCTTAAATATAAGACATACACTACCAAACACACATTTCGGCGACCATATTTTCAACGTAACACTATCAAATCAATTGCTCTTTGAGAAATCTATTATTTACCAAGATATATTGATAATAATTAAATCAAATAGTGATGAATAATTTAAGGACTCAATTAAAAATATATTATTTTTAACATGAAATAGATTCTTACACTTAACAAAAGAAAACTACCAATTAAACTAGAATGTAAAGGTAAAGAAATGTACTAAAAGTGCAAACGATTAATATTTACTATAAAAATTTTAAAATTTTATAAAAAAGTATGCATATATATAGGTATAATAATAAATTTAAAATAGTTACTCCTATATTCGGTTTGGTTCGGATTTTTTTAATTAAAACCAAAACCAAATCAAATTTGATCGGTTTTTAATTTTCAAAACCAAAACCAAACCAAACCAAAAATATCGGTTTGATTTGGTTTTCGGTTTGGCTCGGGTTTTCGGATTTTTATGAACACCCCTACTGATCTTCCTACTCAAATTCATTTGGTGGCGAGTAGGAAGGTATCTTTTGCTAACAAGGTTTGCTGTTTTGCAGGTACACATTTGGGGATTGGAACCTATGCTTTGGCAAAACCTAAAAGGATGGTATTAGTATCTTTGATGCTCATTACCTTTAGGATTAACCAATGTATAGGCCGGTCCATATACATTGATCATCACACTTTGGAGAAGGTGTAGAGGCACTCACCTGTTGGGAGGTAATTTCTCGGTTGTGGATTTGGAAATGGGATCAGTATGTACAATATGGCACTCTGAAATCATTGGATGGTCAGCTTTATTGGTCAAGGTTACAATATTACGTATGCTAGTTTGCTGGCAGTTTTGTTGATCACAATCAATCCAGATCATGCAACATTTAACGAGAAGGAATCTATGATAGCTCGGGTGATATTTATAGGCATTATGGACAGATTTACAAAGCGGAATGTGTGCAACAATTTGTGACGACCCAAAGGGTCATCACCGGATTTCTCCCTTTTCCGTACTTCCGAAGCCTTGAAAACCTCGCTTTTAGTTGCCTCGATTTACGTGCACAGTCCGGGCGCGTAGCCGGAAAGTTTTTATGTTGAAATATGTGAATTCTGTGAAAAATTTGAAGAATTTGATATTAATATGATTAAAGTTGATTTTGGTCAACATTTTGGGGAAACGAACCCGGACCCGGACCCGGACCCGTGATGTGACGGTCCTGGCGGGTCCGTAGAAAAATATGAGACTCGGGCATATTCCCGGAATCGAAATCCGAAGTCCCTAGCCCGAGAAATGAATTTTTGAAAGAAATATTTTTCTGAAAATGATATGAAAATTTGAAATGAAAATGAGTTAGAAAACATTGGTATCGGGCCCGTATTTTGGTTCCGACTCCCGGTACAAGTCTTAAATATGTGTTAAGCGCTTTCTGTGAAGTTTGGTCGAAATCGAACGTCACTTGACGTGTTTCGGACCTAAATATCTAAAGTTTGAAGTTTATGGAATTAGAATAAAAAATGATGATTTTGAGGTTTGATTCATTGATTTTGATGTTGTTATGGCGATTTGATCGCACGGATAAGTTCGTAGGATGTTGTTGATTTAGTGTGTGTGATTGGTTGGGAGCCCCGAGGGCTCGGGAGTATTTACGGAGGTGTTCGGGGTGGTTTTGGACTTAGGATGATAGCAGATTTTCTGTAATTTTTGCACAGGCATTCCCCTCTTCGTGTTCGCGGCCTTCAGATCGCGTTCACGATACTTCCGAGGTGCCTCCCTTCGATTTCGCATCACAACCCTCGCGAACGCATAAGCCAATTTCAGGACCCCCAGAAATCCCTTCTTCGCGTTCGCATCCCACAGTTCGCGAACGCGTAGCTTTGCCAGCTTCCTCAACGCGTTCGCGTGGCCCTTCACGCGTTCGCAAATAACAATTCCTGGACCCCCAGCATTTTCTTCTACGCGTTCGCGTGAAAGATGACCTGTCCAGTTTACCCTTCGCGAACGCAGTCCCTTTCCCGCGAACGCGAAGGGCAATTTCGCCCAGTAAATTTTTAAGTTCAAAACAGAACATTAGATACGGGATTTCCTCACTTTTTGTCACGAGCTCACTTCTCTCCCAAGCTTTAGGAAGCCATTAAAGCCCCCATTATTCAAGACCACTTGGGTAAGTAATTCCCCTCTCATTTCCTTCACTTTTCCTTCATTAATTAGCAAGTTTCTAAACCTAAATCATCAAATCAAAGTAGAAATTAAGGATTTTGTGTAAAGTTAGGGTTTTGAGAATTTTGGGTGATTCAACCTCAATTTGGGGTCGAATCTTAAAACAAATTATATATTTGGACTCGTGGGATTATGGGTGACTAGTTTTTGGTCCGAGCCTCGTGTTTGGACCATGTGGGCCCGATGTCGAATTTTGATAATTTTGGAAGAATGCTAGGAAATCCATATGGGATGTTGCCATTGAGTTTTTATTGATACTATTGAATTAATTATGCCTAGATATCATTGTTTGGAGTCGTATTATAGAGAAAAGGCGGTAATTGAGGATTGATTGCTATTCTTTGGACCGAGGTAAGTGGTTGATCTAACTCTGGCTTGAGGGAATAGAACTAGACTGTTATTAATTGTTAATTGCTAAATGATCGAGTACGGTGTATAGGCGTGGGGACGAGTATCTATACACTGGTGTCTAACATGACCGTGGGTACTGTTTGTACTTATTCTGATATTTATTTGGGGCTCTTCCGTGCTAATTAATGAATTCTACATAATGTGAAGAGTTTGAGGATTAGTTATAAATTGTGAATTCTTTGGAGCGTTTGCTCGAACGATAAAAATACTATTGAGTAAGAAATGAAAGAAATGGAAAGAGATATGATTAATCCCTTGCCGGGATGGTTTGAGTATATATGGATTATCTCCCTTGCCGGGATGTGAAAGTTGTTATTGTTGCTCCCTTGCCGGGATTTAGCTGTTTAATTGTGTTTTTCCTTGCCAGAACATTTCTTATTATTTGCTTATTCCTTCGCCCGTTTGGTTGTGATTGTTGTTTGGGTGAGGAAGAGTGATAATGCATGAAGGGTCATTCCGTGCCATGTTTTGATTATATTTGCATGAAGAGTCATTCCGTGCCATGTTTTGATTATATTTGTACGAAGGGTCATTCCGTGCCATGTTTTGATTATATTTGCACGAAGGGTTATTTCATGCCATATTTTGATTATTTATGCATGAAGGGATATTCCGTGCTCTGATTTGATTATAATTGCATGAAGGATCATTCTGTGTCATGATATGAGAGTTATGTAAGGGAAAGCACGAAGGGTGATGCCGTGCACTTTATTTGATTGCTTTTGGTGAGAATGAGGGTAAAAGCACGAAGGTTGATGTTGTGCAACTGTTGATTTCCTGCTCTCATTAATTAATGTTATTGCCCTGTTTCTTACTTAAATTGTTTAATTTATATCCAGACTGTACTTCCCCATAGTATGCTTCCCTCCCTCTTAACTGTTTAATTTCTGTATTCTTTCTTTTTTGTCGCATATATATATTGAACTTCACAGGTTGATTTGGTAGTCCTGTCTAGCCTCGTCACTACTTCGCCGGGGTTAGGCCAGGCACTTACCAGCACATGGGGTCGGTTGTGCTGATGCTACACTTCTGTGCTCTTTTGCACAGATCACGGTATCGGAGCAGCTTTTGGACCACAGCAGTAGTATACTGATCGGGAGCTGACTTCAGTCCAGGGACTTACGAGGTAGCCTAGCTGGCGTTCGCAGGCCGAAGTCCCTTTCCCCATTTTCAGTTTGTTTTCATTTTACCGAGACAGACATTATGTATTTTTCTATTCGGCCTTGTTTGTAGTACTCTTTAGTGGTTCGTGAGATAGCGACTCCAGTCTTGGGTAGAGAAATATTAACTTCTGCATTTTGGTTTTCCAGTTATTTATGTTATAAAAGACTTCCGCTTTTATTTAAAGGTTTATTATTGTTATTACTGTTGTGTTGTTATCCGCAAATGTTTTAATGCTTGGCTTGCCTAGCTCCGACAGTAGGCACCATCACGACTCCCGATGGTGGAAAATTCGGGTCGTGACACAATTGCCATGATACGGTCGATAATTCATCCCACAATTGGATACTCTTGAGGAGCAAGCATTTGATGGAGCTTCATCTACATAGGAAGAGGTATTTTGGTGCCCAGAAGATGCAGACATGGAAAAAGGATCAATGACTAACTTTGTACTTCTTTCATTTAATACTATCAACTTAAGGAATGTTGTTTTTAAGTTGATACTAGTTTATAGTATTCTGGCTAGTTCTTATTTCTTTCACATTGTAAGACATTGTTTTATTTTCGTTTTCATTAATAAAAAAGACCATTAAGCACCTAACTTAGTGGTATATTAGCTTAAAAAATCTAAAAAGAAAAATTTACGCTAAAAGCATGTAAAAGCTCGATTTTATTCAATAATTCGGTGTTCACACTTCACACGCATGCACATAACAATGGTCAATTACATAAGCAACCCCTTAAAATTGGCACGAAATTTTTTTTTGGCACTTCAACAATTATCTGTACCTAATAGACAAATTTACATGCTTTTCAGATGTATCTATTAGCACCTCATGCTAATGCGGCACAATGAGTGTATCTATTAATACCTCATGAATAAGAAATGTAATTTCTTAATCAAATAAATTTTTCTTTCTTCTTCATCTTCTCTATCACCCACCACCGCCATTTACCGCCAAATTTCTCTATAGATTCATTCCACTCCAAAAATTGACTAATTCATCATTCCTTTAAATTTAAGTTGCAGAGAGAAACCCACAAGAATCAACAATTTCAATCATCAACCAAGAGAGAAAAGTTTGAACCGAAGTATCCATAGTTTCAAAAGCCTGGAGACTTCTGCACCAAAGGTGACCCATATCGTGGTAATGCCATATGATACCAGCTTTATAACGAGTAGAAAATTGACCATAATTCTTGATATGTGTTGCAACATAAGAAGGTATAGTAACTGAGAAAGTTGAAAGGTTCCAAAAAGTTTTGAACTTAGTAATGAGGTTGCTGTGCTGGAGAAACGGTATAAAGTGTCTTCTCAACTGACACTAATTGTATGAGACTCTTTTTTGTCTCACAAAATTATGAACGTCAATCTTACACTTCTCGGTCCATAGAATTCTGGGTCCACAAAATTTTTCCATTGGGAGGAGAGATAAAAGTCATAGAATTTTTTTCCTGAAGTTATTTTTTATTTTTATTTTGTGTGTGAGCTATTTGACCTTAAAAAAAAAAAGGTAGCCACATGTCACTATTTTATTCAATGTTGTGCCACATCATCTGAATATGAAATAAAAATTTCAGACCAGATGAACATGAGGTATTCAAAAGCATACAATAAATCATGTTGGAGTATCTTATAGGTACAAGTCATAGTTAGTGTCAAAATGAAGGTTAGTGCAAACTTCAAGGGCCGCTCGCTTATATATTTAGCCTAACTAAATTATATTTTAAGTCAAATATCATAATTAAAAGTCGTGTTCTAAAAATAAAGAACATGTCAAGTGTGAAAATCATATTATATATTTGGTTAAACCATCATAATTTCGCATTATCTAAGTCATCATATCAAATCACACATATATATATGTCGTATACTTAGTCCGATTCTGATTCTCTCTTCTAGTAGGGGTAACACTCCTACGTGGAGCTCATCAATCTGACAATCGAAACCCTGTCTTTATTAAAGCAAGGTACCTAATCCTGATCAAATATAACGTCTATCACCAGGGATTCACTATAGTACTACCCTGTCGACTATGTTCTTTTGTAAAGGATATAACCCTTCTTGGCCAAGCCCTAGTCTGAAAAGTATGGAAAATGTAAAAAAATTCCCAAAGGGGTCTTAATTGTAGCGAAGGCAAAATGGGCGGGTCAGTCGGATATGGGCAGGTCGAAAACTGGTAATGTAAAAACAGATAAGTTATCCAACCCGACCATATTGAATAAGGATAGGAAATTAGTTAACCGATGGATAATATAGATATCTATATTATCTATGACTTCTTAAATATGATCACTTTTAAAAAAATTCTTAATCTCCCAAACTTGAGGAACCCCAATTTGAGTCTTTACAAATGTAAAATCTAAAACCCATTGGTTATCCATTTAATAAGTCGTTAATATGCATATTATCAACATTTGACCCATTTTTAAAAAGTTCAATATCTAACCCATTATTAGTGGATAATGTGAAATTTTTGGCCAATATTGTCCCTTATCCTTGAGGTTAGGTCTATTTTAGTTCCTCAAATATAACCCTAATCATATTTAGTCCCTTAAATATGCTAAAGTGGAGCACCTTTAGTCTTACTGACAGAATCTGTCCAAGATCAATTACGCAGTTGGTTTTGGCACTCACCGCCTTTTTATTTACTTATCGAAAATATTTATGAACCTACACCCACTAATATTACAGAGCTAATAATCTTAAGATTTTAACATTGAAACTTTTACTTTTAAAAATTTCGATTGATTTTTCCAAAAAGAAAAGTTTAATTTGAAAAAATAGAGATGCCAAGATCACTTCTAAGCATATTGTTGAAGCAAACGAATAACCAGATTGTATTATCACTTTTAGCCTAAGCCAGAAATTATTTACATCTGGTAGCCGAAAAAGTATAGAAAATTTGCATAATTTTTGTATATATTAACATACAAAATATATATATACAACAACAACAACAACATCCTAGTATAATCCCACAAGTGGGGTCTGGGGAGGGTAATATGTACGCAGACCTTACCCCTACCCCGAGGGGCAGAGAGGTTGTTTCCAGGAGATCCTCGACTCAGGAGAGCAGCAAGAGACGACATATTAGTACTATCAATAGACACATAATAAAATAACATAAAATATATAACATAAAATAACAAAATAACATCAATATAAGAAATATTGAAAATGCGAAAAGTATTGCTAATATCCAACAAATAAAACCCTGCATCAGTAACTGATCAGTAGCATGCTTAGACTAAATCCTAAGATTATTATATGTATATATATAATTTTTGTGTATATATTATATATATACAAAAAATAATATACAAATTTTATACATTATTTCAAATATTATTTTTGCAGCGGCTATACAGTGTCATTTTCTCATTGAAAACTAGCATAGAAGGGGATATTTTCAAGGTCAAAATTTTAGAAGACATTATCTATAAATGAGGAATGAAAGTTATAATTTGCATTATCCAATAAAAGGAGAGAAAATATTTTTCTTCAGAGCAAAAGATTTGCTACATGAATCAGAGTTGGTTACCACCGTTAGTTTATGAACACATTTTGTCAGTGAGACTAGTGGTGCTCCACTTTAGAATATTTAAGGGACTAAATATGCTCAGGGTTTATATTTGAGGGACCAAAATAGACCTACCCTCAAAGATAAGGGACAATATTGGCCAAAAACTCGAATAATGTGAGTGGATAACTATTTTTTTTTAATCCATTTTGCCACCACTAATTGTAGTTGTTTAGGGATGGTCCTGGACTCCACGTTTGGGTACAATTGCAGCAAGTGTGCTGCGACTGCAGGACTACTATGCATACTTCTTGGTTGTGATCACACAACCCTTTATCCACAGCTTGGGCTGCCTCCCAGTGTAGTGTTGCAACCTTGTTTCGATTGCAGTACAGCGTGGATTTTGAAAATGAAGCCATTTTCCAGCCTGAATCCAATCCAAACTCTTCCATATCATCCAAAACATGGATTGCTATTCCCATTGTTTGACCAAAAAGTGTTAAGCCTTTTGTTAAATCAATGATGAAATGAAGGATGAATCTTTAGTTCAAAATAATAAATTCTAGATCAGATATTGTAGAAAATCGGTAAGATGAACGGCTTTTGATAGCATTGAATAGCACGTTTGTACTCAATGGATATCAATAAATATGACAACATGACATGTAATAAATGTGATAATGGCAACAAATGTAATAAGAAAGAATCTACCACCCTATTATTATATGATTTGGATGGTTCTTTCTCCTGACAACAATGTGGAAAGATGAGAAGTAAAGGTGGTTATGGAATCTTTGGATCTTGTGAACAAAGATTAGACAACGCGTGCTTGAATATGATAATCAGTGAACAAGACAACTTTTATATATTCTCTCAAGTCAAACTTTTACAATATGCTCTTATCAAAAAGTCCCAATCCCCCCTTTGTTCTCTATCTCTTGCTATTTATAAGGGGTATTTCCAAGAAACCCTAAAAAGTACAAAATAAGGAATATTCCTTATGTCTATTTCTAACCTATCCTACTGCTATCTCTTTATTCCAACAGCTCGTTCCTGACAATAGCCTTCCCAAGGACGGCCTCCCGCTATTACGCCGTGGTCGACCTCGTGCTCGATCCTATTTATCTACCGTTACCAAGTCTCAAAATTTAGACCAATACAGTTAGCCCCTCTGCTTGTTGAGGTCGTGGTCTTGCACGTCCTTAATAAGTGGACCCAGTTTGCATCTGTTGAGAAGAAATTTGGTCGTGTCGATTAGGTCAAATCGGCTGAGGTCGAGAAAACGGCACAACTAGTGGGGCTGCGGTTGGTGTGGCTATCGTGATATGACGTCATGGCCACGTGCGTCATCATTACGTGTCTTCCCTATGCAGCATCTGTGCGTCTGTCGCTTTGGTTTTGGTGCCATTGACAGACTTTTGCTCCAATTCTCGCGCCACCCAACCTTATAAATAGGTGGGGGTTTCATTTCTCAGAAGTTTTCACCATTTCTCACTTTGCATGAGTACTGTTCTTCTTTGATCTTCTTCTCCAATTTTTGCTTTCGATTGCTTACAGCTTCTTCTGTTCTAGTCCCTTCTTTCTTACCCAGTTGTCATCCCCTTCTTCGGACTTGGCTGCATATGTTTCTTCGCTTAAATATGTCACAATCCCCTCATATTCATGACGAGGTTTCCGATGCCACCCCATTATCTGTGGCCCTTCCTCCTGACGGCGAGGAATCCATGGCTGAGGAGGACGATAGCTTCCCTACCGCAGAGGAGATAGTCCCCAAAAACCCTTTGATTAGAAATGATTTTCCAAAGGAGCCTGCTCCCGCTCCCGCTCAGAGGTCTGAGACGGGATTGTCTCGCATAGCCGACCTCCGATCCAAATACCGCATTCCTCCCTATGTTGAAATTGTTCCGACCGGAGGCGACATCGTGGAGGTTCATCGACTCGGGTATTATGCCTTTTATGTCTACCCATTCTTGATTGGTTATACTCTTCATCTCCTTCCGCTAGCGTAGGAATTTTGCCGGTTTTACGTCTGCCCGGCGCAACTCTCTCTTTATTTGTATAAAGCTTTCTTGATGCTGACGAAGTATGCGGAATTGGCTGGCTGTGAGGTCGACATTCACCGCTTGCTGCACTTATTTTTGCCTAGTTTTCATAGAGGTACTCTGTAGGGCTTCTTATCGGGCGGAATGGGCGATTATTTACTCTTAACGGTTTGGCTTATCGGTTACCGGGTTTTAAATGTATTAATACGCTAGCTACCCGATAAGATATTGGGCGGATTGGTATCGGTTTAGCTCTTATCGGGCAGTTTATCGGTCTAATTCAATCTATACTGGTTTCACGCAAGTCTCCACTCACAACTTACCGTATGAAGTAGAAAATTTATTGTCCAAGCGAATGCAAAAGAGGTAATCTTTCTGGATAATGCATTGCCACAATCACAGCAATAAGTATACACACCATCATTATACCAATGATGAGGGTCTTTATCAACTCTTCCCTGTTGCCATTCGTGTTGGAGCCATTATTATAATCAAGATCGGGGCTTATGTTCACATGAGCAGGTGCAAGTTCTGTCCAAGTGACCTTATCAGATTTATTCACATGATCAAGTGTTGGTTCTGTCCAAGTACACGTATTTAGGAATTAGGCGATAGAGATAGAGTAGCGGAATTGGAAAGGTTTTTGATTTTTTATATATATATATATATATATATATATATATTCTTAACTGGTTAACGGATTATCCGTTAGGAAAATTGAATAATCCGGCCCCAAACCGATAAGTCGTTAATAAAAAAATTTCAATCTGTTCCCCATCCGTTAAACCATTAACCCGATACCAATAATCCATTAAGCTTTGGTTTCAGTTCGGTTTTCAGTTTTGGTTCGGTTTTGAACACCACTAGTACTCTGATACTCTTGCGGCATCGTGGGACCAGAGGGTTGGTGGTCGGGATGGATGACAGAATGAATCAAAAGTTCTGGCATAAGTACTTCTTCATCAAGACCAAGCACCTGGTAGAGGAGCCGATTGGGTTTCCCAAGCAATGGAACTATAATCGTAAGTAAACGTTTGCTCGTTATTTTCTTTTACTTTTTCATTTTCCGCTCACTTGTGGTTTTCTTGCTTTTTAGCTGAGAGGCATGCACCTTCTCCCATTTTTGATATGGAAGATTGGGTGGCTCGCGTGTTACCCCATATCGAAGGAATTCGTGATTGGCCGTCCTTTTACAAGCGTTTTGGAACCAAAATCCCGTCTAGTAAGTGTCACTTCTACTTCGGCTTTTTTGTTGTTTACCACTGCTCTCTGATATGGCGCTTTTTGGCGCTAGGTCGGCGAGTTTCCAAGAAGAAAGCTCCAGTGCCTGCATTCCACCAGACGATCGCATCGGCAGGAATGCAATTTGCCTTGGTTGAGTTCGCTCGAGGAAATTGGACTCAAGTTCCGCCGATGAGGGACTCTGCTCTTCAAACTGTCACCGTGCGGGATGAGATATATTCCCAACCTATCTACCATCTCATAGACGAGTCGTCTGACGGCGACGAGTCTCCGTCAAGGAAAAGGCGAACGGTGGAAATCGGGAAGGTTGTCACCAGTGATGCCGGACCGGAACAATTCATCACTTTGGGAGTGGAGTCTGCGCTTGCACCAGACGCAGAGACCATTTTCATGACTGGCGCCGTCATAAAGAGGAGGCCCTTCGAGGTTAAGGCAGTTCGGTGTAGCGAAGAGCTTATACGAGCCGCAGAAGGCGCTACATCCTCGACGGTCGGGGGAAGCAGGGCAGTCCCCACGGGGGGCTATGACTCTGGCTCAGATGTCGACCCTGAGGAGGTACGGGCCTCTCTAGAGAGGAATACTCGTGTGGAGGTAAGGACGGAGGGTCCTAACCAGCACATAGTCATTCCTGTGTACTATGACCTTTTGGCCAACTCAGAACGGGCGATGTCGTCCTTTTCTCCCCTATGCGTGGCTTCTGATAACACGACGCTACAAGCGATGAACGATGCGGAGTTGTCGTCGGCTATATCCGGCATGGCTCTACGAGCAAGTGCTTTTTAATGTTAGGATTTATTTCGCATTTGTAATTTGCTTATACTGACTCCTTTTTTTGCAAGAGACTCTTATCATGGGGATCAATCGTGAGCGGAGGCAGGAGCGGAGGACGATCGTTTTTAAGAATATGACTTCCAAATATAGGGAGTACCGTACTAAGCACCGAACTCTGGCCGACTTCCTTAACTAGGACGGTGACTTTCAGTCGCTTCGTGATGGGCTTAAACAGAAAGATAATGAGTTGACAAAGAAAGATGAAGAGAAGGGATGATGAGCTAATGAGAGCTATCGATAGGTGCAGCGATCTTGAGGCGGCTCTAAAAGCCATGGAGGACGAGATCGAGGTGAGCAAGGGGGAGATGGCTGAGAACGCTGACCTTCAAACGCAGGTGGCATCCTTGACTGCCGAACTCGGTCAAAGGGAGGCGAAGGCTGTCAATCTAAGGGGCGAGTTAAGCGCCAAGGTTGAAGAATTGAATCGTGCCGAGAAAGGCAGAATGGCCTCTAGGGAACAAATGGCGGCCTTAGAAGATGCCCTCTATGTTTGTAGGTCCGAGCGAGATAATAAGGTAGAGACATCGGTGCTTAAAGTGGCGAGGTTAGAAGAGCGAATCTAGGATTTGGAGGTGGAGTTGTCTAGATTGAACGAGCAGGTCATTGTCTTGAAGGCCAAGGAGGTACGAGGCAGTCACAGTTGTCTATGTCTCATACTTCTGTTGATCCCGATGTGCCGTGGGAGTTGTATGAGATGTGGGTTCACTCTGAGGCTCAGCATTTGGTAAGATGAACAGCATTTGGTAGCATTGAATAGCACGTTTGTACTCAATGGATACCAATAAATATGACAACATGAACATGCAATAAATGTAGATAATGGCAAGAAATGTAATAAGAAAGAATCTACTACCTATTATTATATAATTTGGATGGTTCTTTCTCCTAATAGCAATTTGGAAAGATGAGAAGTGAAGACGGTTATGAAATCTTAGGATCTTGTGAACAAAGATTAGACAACGTGTGCTTGAATATGATAATTAGTGAACAAGACAACTTTTATATATTCTCTCAAGTCAACCTTCTACAATGTGCTCTTATCATAAAGTCACGATCTCCCATTTTTTCTCTATCTCTTGCTATTTATAAGAAAAATTTCCAAGAAAACCTAAAAAGTACAAAATAAGGAATGTCCAAAGGAATATTCCTTATGTCTATTCTAACTTATCCTACTGATATCTCTTTATTCCAGCTCCGCTCCTGACAATAGCCTTCCCAAGGATGGCCTCCCGCTATTACGCCGTGGTCGACCTCGTCCTCAGTCCTGTTTATCTACCGTTAACAAGTCGCCAAATTTAGACCAATACACCCATACCAAACACACATTCATAGTCTGCCAATTACTTAAAACCACCCATATTAAGCATTATAAGAACTAAAGACGTGTAAAAGAGCTACGTAGAGTAATGTGGCGTTACATTCTTCCCCACTTAAAAAGTTTCATCCTGGAATGTTGAAACAAGTAATACCTTTGGTGTGGAAGACATGTGGATACGTTGCATGTAACTCTCGGCTAACCAAGTGACTTCTTCAGCGGAATGATTCCTCAAAAGATCTTTGATTGAAGCGACTTCTTTAGACCTCAACTTGCGAATTTGCTGGTCCGCAATGGTTATGAAACTTCTTTGTAGGACTGCTTATTATCCGAGTTGGAATGGGATAACAAGTACCAGGTTAAGCAAGTTCTTCCGTAACATAGAGATATGAGAGAGTGGATGTACAGATTTAAACTCCAACGGCAAAGCACGACTATACTAAACTTACATAATAAAGAAACTACTAATCACCAATTTTAGTATTAAAATTAATTTAGAACATATAAAAAGAATTTGTGGTGAAAAGAAAATTTCCTTTTGATTGTTTATCTAAATAGGTCAATAAGAAGTAAGATACATACTCTTTTAAGCATAAGCTCATTCTATCCCAACCTCTTACATGGCTTTGTCCTCGTCAAAAATGGTAAGGCTTCCAATGATATACACAAGTTGTGAGCAAAAAGATAAGAGATAAATCTGGAACCCAATCATCCATTTGTACCCGTCGATTCATCAATCTTCAAGAACATATCGATTCCTTCTAGCACCAAATGCAATCCTCTGCATGGCAATACAAAATCATGATATCATTAGAAAGAAATCGGGTGCCAGGGAGGCAGGTACCTGGGTGTTGAGCTGTGTAGGAGGTGTTTTCAGGCGGAAAGAGGTGAAGGGTATTATAGTAGCAAACTGTTCAACTTAACTGAAAATATTTGGGAATATGCTTTCAATCCTGTGAGGAAACGTATGTAAGTAGGCTTTGTTGATCCATTGGTCGGTATTGATCTAATGTTTGGGACTAAATACTCTGCAACCTGTAAAAATAGACGTGTACGCAAAACCTAAGATGAAGCAGGTGAGGACGCGACAGATCTCATATTCATTTTCTAACAACAAATAGAAAATCATCGACTTTAGATATTAAAATCTCACCACATCTGCTGGCTCTGCCAAAACGTTAATGAAGAACTTGGCCTGCATTAAACATAAAACTGTTGTAACTTTTTATTTTCAAAAAAAGTGCAAGACAGACCCTAAATGCAAGAACATAAGTAAGTTTTAATCAGCATGTTACCTGCTTCGTGTTGGCACCAGACATTAAGAGATCAGTTGTGACCATCCCAGGCTGCAATGTGAGTTGAATGTGGGTTCAGATATTACAGGATTGAATGGAGACAAATGATAGAGAAGTAAGAGCAATCACACGTTGTGAGTCCAAATATAAAGAGCCAATTCTAGGATACCAGTGTTCTGGATAGCGCGGCGACAAATAGCGAGGGCCCGCTTCAATGAGGTGAGAGGCGCGCAGCGAATCGCTCACCTTTTTTATGTGAGGCGACAATTTATACAAAAAAATAAAATATTATATATATAATTAAAAACTCAATAACAATAATATATTAATAAATATATCAATTTAAAAAATTAAAAACTCAATAGATAGTATAGACTCATAGTAGATTCATAAATTAAAGACTAATATTCTAAACTCTAAAACAAGCAAACAAAACAGAACAAACAAAAAAAGGCTACTGCCTCTGAAAAAACAACAAGAAAGAAGAAAAAAAACAGAGCAAAAAAATAAAAGGCTACTGCCTCTGGAAACAGCAAAATAAGAAGAACAAAAATGAAGAAATTGCCTCTGAAAAAACAGCAAATAAAGAAGAAGACAAACAAAGCAAAAAAAAAATAGAGAAAAAGAAGAACTCAGTTTTGGCTCGAAAAATACAGCACAAAAACATACCCTATTGGCTCTGTTTTTTTTCGAAAAACAGAGGAAAAAAATAGAAAGGAAGGGTCTGTTTCTTTTCAAAAAACAGAGGGGAAAAAAAATAGAAAGAAGAAAGGACTTGATTCTCTACAATAAAGGTAATGCCAGCATGTGCAACATGTGCCTTTGCCTAAAAAGAACTTACTTTGCCTAAAAAGTATCTTACTTTACAATTAAATATTAATTAAAAACTCTAAATTTCAACTTTGTCTCTTCATCCGTTCACCATTACTGTAGCTTCGTCTTCTTCATCTTAACTCTCACCATTTTTTTTAAAAATAGCGACGCTACTGTCGCTACTTGCGACTCTATCGCCTCACGCAACACACCCCGAAGCAAGCGCTATTTGGAATCGCAACGCAACAGATGCTTTGAAGCGACACACCCTCGCCTCGCCTAGCCTCACGTTATTAGCGCTGAGGCAAGCACTATTTATAACACTGTAGGATACATAGCAGAATGTAATCTCATAACCAGGAAAAAGGGCCCCAATACAAAACTAACAAAGTATTTGAGGTAAAAATTTATGGATCTCACCTAAAATTACATAGGTCCTCAATCCAACTACGCCATATAGGAAATATACGTTTTTGCAATGCAACGGTTATCTGCCACAAATATGTTATATAAATTAGATCAGTAGATCTTGTGTGACAAGAAAGTGCCACCGAAACTTAAAGGCAAGATCTATAAATCTCATATCCAGAAGATGAAAGTGGCAGAAATAAAGATATTAAGATGCATGTGCGGGCACACTAGGCTGAATAAGATTAAGAATGAAGATATTCGGGAGAAGGTGGCATGGCTCCCATGGACGACAAGAAGTGGGAAGTGAAGCTTAGATGGTTCGGGCATGTACGGAAGAAAAACCTAGATGCCACGGTTAGGAGGTAAACGGTTGGCATCGGCAGGTATGAGGAGAGGTGGAGGGCGGCCTAAGAAGTATTTGGGTGAGACGATCAGGCAGGGCATGGAGTGACTTCAAATTTCCGAAGACATGGCTCTTGATAGGAAGGTGTGGAGCTCGAGCATTAGGGTTGTAGGTTAGGAGGGAGTCAAGCGTCTTTCTACTTTGTACCGGGGACAGGGCTAGGCTGATAGTGTTTCACCTTGGGGTGTTAGTGGTTATGTAGTTTCCACACTTTTTTTTTTTCTTTTTTCATAGTTCTATGGCATTATTACTGGTTATTGTTATTGCTTTTCCATCTAATTTATGGCTCTTTCGACGATGATATTATTTTTCTGGCTTTTGTTGTTGTCACTGATCTATTGTGTATTTTCGTCTTCTTGAGCCGATGATCTTTCGGAAACAACCTCTCTAGCCCACCGGGGTAGAGATAAGGTCTGTGTACACTCTACCCTACCCTACCCTCCCAAGATCCCATTTGCGGATTTTTACTGGGTGGTTGTTGTTGTTGTTGGGTCTGGCACTTCATCCAATATGCAAAATCAGCAGCTAACAGCTTATATTCTTATATCCGGAATCTATCATGTCGTCAGCGCAAAAGCTTTGATTTGCACCACCATTGGGCGTTGAGACTATCAAGTATCTACAATTTATCATCTGCATGTAAAATGCAAATTTTGCAAGCAAATCATCAAGGTGGCAAGAATTATGGTGGAACTATAAGTGTAATTGCCATGTTCTCAGAATTGTCCCAGGAAAACAAGATTCAGGGTTCTGTACTATCACAAGATCAATTTCACATAAATTAGGAAGGGGAGCCTTGGCATAGCTAGTAAAGTTGTTGCCATGTGAACGGAAGTTACGGGTTCGAGCTGTGGAAACAGGCCCTTGCAGAAATGCAGGGAAGACTGCGTAAGATAGGCCCTTGTGGTCCGGCCCTTCCCCGAACCCCGCACATAGCGGGAGCTTAGTGCACCGAGCTGCCTTTTTTTTTTAATTATTTGTTTGTCATCATTAGTATGTTTTATAAATGATGAATTACATGTAAGATGGAATATTTGTTAGGATTTTCTATCTCAAACTTGACAACATAAGAGATGCTTTATACTCATCATCATTTTTAGGAACTTAACATGCTTATCAGAACAGACAAAAAAACGTGGACTATTCAATATACAGCAAAAGAAATGAAAATAACACCCACAAAATAATCATAATAATTCAAATAAAAAAGACGAGCAATCTTCTCAATAATCCAAGACACACTATAAAGATCACAAGATAAATGAAGCAGGGCATACCGATAGATTATGCACTATAACATTTTTAACATCTTGCATTTCCAATTCTGCCTGCAGCGAAATCAAAAAAATATATGCTGTCATAATTCATCGCGAAATATATCAGAGAGAACAAAGGTGACACCAGATTGCACAATGACATAACTTTTGCAGCTATCCTACTTTTGCTACATAGAGACGCATCTAAGAAGAATGAAGGCCAGCCAGCATTCAAGTCTTCCAACTGCAGGTTTAATATTTTGTGAAATGTTGATTTAATACTTCATCTATCAAAGTTGTATTTTATGATTTCAAGAATTATGTAATTCCAGTTTTCTGTGGCAGCTGTATGGGAAAATAATACAGGAAAATAAAAGTATAATTCCGTGATTTTTCATGTCTTTAACTAGTCTTGACCTTTATCCTCTCAGCCATTCATTATTTAGGGTGCCAAGCACGTGATGAAAACTTTCAGATTACATGGATAATTGATCATCCTGGAACTCAAAATTAGCAAAATTAATGTGTCTTAATATCAAACCCAACATTAAATGATCCTGCATAGAATTGAACAACCAACAAGGGGAGGGGGGATTACGCTGAAGGTGTGCCTCATCTAAATGATCTTTTGGAGGGTTTGACAACAACCCGGGGAGAAGGGTGAGGGAGTATGTTAAAATTGTTAGACAGGACAAATTTCTTTATTTTAGTATGTTAAAATTGTTAGACGGGACAAATTTCTTTATTTTAGTTCTGTAACACATCCCCTTATGTACGCGCCTAATTCTTTTTCTTTCCCAAGCACATGGATATATTTGTTGATAGGTAGTGAGGGAGTATGTTAAAATTGTTAGACAGGACGAATTTCTTTATTTTAGTATGTTAAAATTGTTAGACAGGACAAATTTCTTTATTTTAGTTCTGTAACACATCCCCTTACGTGCGCGCCTAATTCTTTTTCCTTCCCAAGCACATGGATATATTTGTTGATAGTAGCGGTGAGACTCTAATCGTCTGCCTATTCTAATACAAAATTTAGTAGTGTAAGCTGCCTCATAAAAGCATAAACAATTAGAGAGGGAACGTTTTCATATACATATAAATATATTTTAGGTTGCAAACTGAGTACATGCCTGCAATGATTTGGTTAAGTGCACAACACTGCGCTTTGTCGCTCCATATGCCGCAAATCTGAAGAAGGAAAAGGAAACAAGACCCATCACTGAGAAGAACTGCGAGAAGGGACGCAAGTGAGAAACTAGTTGCATTATTCTCACTGTGTTGAGGGTTTGAAACCCCGAATTTGCACATTTGAAAAACAAAAATGGAGATGGTAGCAGACAACCTAGCTAAAGAGAAAACTTGAAGAGACAATCAGGGACATATTGATAATTCTTTAATATTCAAGCATGACACGTTACCAATTTTGTTCCAAATATGTTACTTGATCTATTAATGACACAACATCATGTATTGAAGTCATAACGCTTATAGCCACCAGTAATTATTTGAAGTCATAACGCTTTCAATTGGTCAGAGGATGTATCATGTAGCAGTACAAGGATTATCATGGAATAGGATCAGCTATGATATTTTGAGCTTCAGGACACACAAAGTTAAGTTTACTGTAGCAACAACCAAATGCGTCTAACTAAAGAAAATTTATTAAGCTGTTTAGATGATTATTGTTTTATCCTTCTTGTCTGAAACAAACTTGAAGTTTGCCTCTCATTAACTTTTTATTAAAAATTTAACACTGGGGCGTTACGGTGGTTCCCTTTGCACTCTTACCCATTTTCTGCTATCAAACAAAAAAGATGAGGGTGCCGAAAATTGGAACTGAAAAACAAATCATAATCCAATTTCTTCTTCAGTCCCTTTCTAGAAAATCCTTTTATAGCCTCCCTCCCTCCCTCAGATCATGAAGATAAACGGACAAGCAAAAATCTGCAAAGAAACTGCAACAGATGTGCAGAAGCAGGTCAAATTCCAATTAAATCATCGCATAACACATGGATGTACTGAAGCCTATGTTGCCCAGACTCTCTGAAAATGTCGATGGGTGCGTGTCGGATCCTCCAAAAGTAGTGCTGACATGGGGTGTGGCAGCTGTTTTGAAGAGTCTGCGCAACAGACTGAAGCAACACATTTAATGGTTCTTAGAAATACTATTCTCACACGAAGGTTTTCCATAACTTTCTTACCAACTGACTTTTAACTTGCATAATGGTGGTACTTAATGAGTTTAAGGACCAGACCAACTTGATGTTTCCACCAAGAGGTTGGTAAAGTTAAGAAAGAACTCTTGTGTTTCCAATTTCAAAAGTAGGGCAAAGTCTTGGTTGACGAACCAATGTCAATGGGAAGCAATTTGTGCACCATGTGAGACATCCAGGTGACATTCCGGGGATATGGAGCAAAATGAGATACTTTTTCTTGATAAGTTATTCACTTCTCAAATCTCCCTTATGAAATTGTTGTAGCACACGGCCCCATCTCCTCTGATACTTTATGCATAAGTTGAGTGCCACTAGGAAAGGAATAAAGATACCTGGGGGTTGGTCTTCCATCTGAACCAGCCCCATCAATATTAAAAATATGACCTCCTCGAGGCTGATTCTGCATCAAGTTTATAGCCTAAAATAACAAGTGTTAGCAAACAGAGGCTAATCAAACAAAGAGGAATTCAACAACTGAGCAACACAATTTACCTCACGACAACATATCATCAAACCAAGAGTATTTGTAGTGACAACTTGACTGCATGCAATCGAGTTCATGAACACCTTCAATAAACAAAGATAGGACACAAGTGAAGTGTAAAAGAGCTCACATTAGATCTTCATCAGAAGCTTCTGCCAGGGGCTTGAAGCTATATGCATTTGATCCTGCATTATTGATCTGCATCATGCTCGAAAATTTGTAAGCAACCAACAAAAATTAGAATATCAACATTTCAACATATAAGTTTCTCAATGACTAAAATCTTAACTTTTCTTCTCAAAGACTAAAACTAAAATAGAAAATTACCACCTTGGGGTGGATTGACCAAAAAGTACAACAACAACAACAACAACTACCCAGCATAGTCCCACAAGGTGGGGTCTGGGGAGGGTAATATGTAGACAGGCCTTACCCCCACCCGAAAGGGCAGAGAGGCTGTTTCCAATCGACCCTCGGCGCAGGGAAGGAAAGGGGGAACAACAACAAAAACAAAAGAGCATTAGTAACTCTAGCAGAAATCGCGTAAATAGTTATCTAAACATAAGGACCATAAATAAAATGACATGCAACAGTATCAAACAGTAACTACCATAAATAACTACCATAAGGGGGACACAATCCAATGCACAAGTCATCTATGGATAGCCCTGTCAAGCCTCACCCAGCCCCTGGAGAGAGTACGAAAAATTCTAGGAGCCCCTATCCTACAATCCTGATACTCGACCTCCAGACTCTTCTATCAAGGGCCATGTCCTCGGAAATCCGCATTCTAGCCATGTCATTCTTAATCGCCTCTCCCCAATACCTCTTAGGCCTCCCTCTACCAAAAAGTACTTATATAAATTACTTCCTTTGTCCCAATTTATGTGATGCACTTTCAGTTTTAGTCTGTCCCAAAAACAAAGATACCTTTTTAAAACAAAGATACCTTTTTATATTTAGAAATAATTTTACTTTAAACTTCTATTTTACCCTTAATGGATGATTTATAGTCACACAAATATCTATGACTTGTTTTAAACCACAAATTTCAAAAATCTTTCTTACTCTTAAACTCCGTGCTCAGTCAAACTACATCACATAAAATGAGGCAAAGGGAGTACAACTTTAAAATACTCACTGCGAAGTTTTCCTCTTTCCTTTTACCAACTCATTTTTTACCAGATATTTGATGTGTTAGATTATCCCGATGAAATCATATTGACTGTGAACAAGCGAATATTTGGAGTCCAAAACCAAAATGACTCGAAGTGCTTTTGTAGCCATATCAACTCAATCAAATTGAGGATCCAGATAAAATACCCATATGTCGATGTATTTAAGCTTTTGCTTCGCAAAGGCAGCTAAGTTCTTCACATCTTCTCCCTCTTTAACATCACACCTGGTGCCCTGCATATGGATCTGAATTATTAACTAGCATGTAAAGACGAAATAATACTTAAGGTAAGCATGCAAAGAAAGCCTAAAACACCTGAAAGGATCAGTAAATATATTTCGGGGCCTTTTGTTTACTTTACAACTTTACTTCCAACAGAACTTTCAGGACATCAAAGTTAAAGTCAATTGATAGACATGAAGCACAGAAAATATTATTCCCACAATGGTATCTTAGTCATTAGACATATAAAACATTCATCATACAACCAGCAGATTGAAGTCCATAAACTATGGATGAGCAATTAGAAAGTATCAAAGAACAAATAAAGATGTATCAAGAAATGAAGTTAGAATGTAGATACCCACACATGCTGCTTCTCCGTTTCAACTCTTAATCTGTCAAGAGCAGATACAACTCTTTCATCTGTCAAAGAAACGAACTAGTCAACTCTGAAGACATAATTACATTTAGTTTTGAACTACATCTCCCAAAGAATTTTTGTTTTCGTTGTCATTCAGGAGTAGGGGGATCTGAAGAGCTAACATAAAAATAGTGAGAGCTTTAAAGCAGTAAAAAGAGAATAAGAACACTTCCTCACGAGTTACAAGATTACGAATTGAGGACAAAAAAACTCATGTATCCGGGTTACGCGCCAGATCATCAGTCTTATGCTTGTCCAATTATGGTGATTTCAGGATTTGGACAAGATTCAGCAAGGTAGGATAGCAGCAATTATTGGTATAGGACTTCAAAAGAGATCAAACTAGATCATGAATATACCATCCCTCCACATCTTTAATTCAAACTACATCAGCAAATTCTCTTCCTTTCTTTGTTATGTTAAGTTCAATAAGCTCTATTCCGTTCAACCCATACTATCACCTATTTATAGCCTGTTTGGCCAAGCTTCTAAAATCAGCTTATTTTGTAAAATGTTTTTCTCAAAAGTGCTTTCCAAAAAAGTACTTTTGGTGAGAAGCAGCTTGTATTTGGCTAATTAATTTGAAAAACACTTTTTAGCAGGGTTGTGAAAAGCGGTCGCTTCCTCACTTAAAGCAAGAAGCGAAGCGAGGCGAACATCTGACTGCTTCTGCTATATGAAGCATAGTAGGCAAAAGCGTGCATTTCCCACTAAAAAGTGAGAAGCGACAATGCGAAACGAGGCGACTGAAGCGAGCGCTTCTCTGTTTTAAACACCTGCCAACTATTTAATTAAAAAAAGGTGGTCTTTTATTAAAACATACGAGTACCAGCAGCAACAGAGAGAAAGAGGCAACTAGGTTTCCAAGTTTTCTAGAGTTTTGATGTTGAATTAATGAAGTTTGGTCCAGGTATGTGATTTCTTCCTCCTCCTCCTCCTCCTCCTCCTCCTCCTCCTTCTTTTTCTTTTTCCTTCACTATTTCAGCATCCAAATAGTAGCGAAATACTGGCAAATTATTTTTCCCCTTCCGTTCTTCTTTCTCAGTCTTCTCCTCTTCGTTGAAATGCTGCCCAATTCTTCTTTCACTGTTTTTTCACTTGAAATGCTGCCCAGTTTTTAACAGGATGGTATGCTGCCCTTCGTTGAAAAGAAGCAGCTACTTTGTCCCTAGTTGATGAAGAAGATGACGAGCAATATAATAATGATAGTGGAATACAACAATTTGATAATCTTGTAGAAGAATAGGATGCTCATTTTGTGCTTTAATTGATGCTACTCTTTAGTTTTTACATTGAAGTATTGATGCTTACTGTTACATGTGTTGTCTATGTAGTATTTATTTTAATATTTTTTTTTTAAACTCCGCTTCACTTCAAAACAGCGAGCGCTTCGCTTCTCGCTTCCTACTTTAAACGAAAAGAGGATTGTCGCGTTTCCTCGCTTCACGCTCTTCACAACACTGCTATGAGCAGCAATTAGTATTTAGCCAAACTTTTAAAAAGTGCTTCTAAGTGTATTTTTCTCGAAAGTATTTTTCAAAAAAATGCTTTTCGGAAGAAACTACTTTTTCCCGCTTCTCAAAAATTATTTCTACTTCCACTCAAAAGCACTTTTGTCCTTCTAAAAGCTTGGCCAAATACCTTAACTTTGAAAAACAAAAGCACTTATAAGCCAAAAAAACACTTTTGGCCCAAAAAAGCATTTTTGGCCGATAAGAAACTTGATCAAACGGGCTATTAAGCAGCCAGCATCCTATTTGCCTTATCCTAATAAGATTGCATCGATTGCTTTTCACTATTTCCTTGATTTGCATGTGTGGTACTTAATGTCTAGGAATCACTTACCCAAAGCCTGCTGCTTCTTTTTTTTTTTTCCCTTCCCACAAGCCGTAGCTTCTTATATTTACATTCCTAAAATCTCGAGTGTCCACTCTCATCCTTAACCAAAGTGGATAAGAAAATGGGATGAAACTATTATAATTATTTTTTCAAGAGAAATTCATACAACAAATTAGTTTTACCTCCTACAATAGTGTGCAGGTAAAAAATTCATTACAGCCATATTCACACATATTGGTTTCCAATCTTCTACTCCATCATCTTCTTCTATTTGGTAGGCAGAACAATCACAACAAGCTGAGTCCTATAGTATCCATCGAGTAATGCTAATTGTCATCATAGCTGTACTTACTACTTAGCCTTGTACCATTTCATTTTCTTTCTTATATTACTGTAGCAACCAAAAAAGGAACTAACAGTAGTTGAAGTATTTATGCGCTTTCCATCTCTTTGCTTTAATAATGTGGAGAACAATGATATAGCTTTCATTGCATAGCCCACTCAAGTTCAGATTGCTTTAATTGGACATCACACCCTAAATGATATGATTCCCTTGATTTTTGTTTGGCTAAATACCTAGATAGCCCCTTAAACTTGGCGTGATTTGTCAAGTAGACACGTCAACTATACCAGTGACCATTTACACTTATTCTTGACAGATGTGTGTCTCATAAGCACCTCATGCTGACATGGCAAAACCTGTGTTTTTCATTTACACTTTAGCGAATAAATGACTAAAATTATGCTTTTTCTGTTTTTTTTTTTTCATTTTTAATCACCACATTCTTCTTCCTTATGGATGGAAACAATGAAAAAGAAGCTGGCAGCGGGGGTGGGCCTTCTCAATCACCTCATCTCCTTCACCTAAAAATGTAAAATCTACTATCATAATGTCCTGTCAAGAAGAGGAATAGGTTGAGGCAACCTGAAAGCCATAATTTATAGGCTGCTATAGTATTGAGTTCAGACAATATACAAAAAATTTGGGCTGTTATAAGGCTCTAGTGGGTCATCGAGACTACAGATTTGTCTACCTTGAGAGGAATGTGACCATAATCAGAAAGAAAGAACCAAAAATGGGACAAAGAACCCACCAGCTTCTACCACAACCAAAGCTCCAAAATTCCTTACAAAATCAATCACATTGCCTTTGTATTTTAACACCATCTCCAAGAACAGATAAATTCAATAATCGAGCAATCAAATTTCTAGTGCCTGAAGAGAGCAATAAGAAATAAAAAGAGAGAAGTTCCAACCACCACTGCACAACTCATCACTTGCACATAGAGATTGAGGTCACCAACGATAGGTCTAGTCATGGCCGGGCAGAAAATTGATAGCCACCCATCGACCTTTTCATCCAGTATATTTGACTGCCCTTCCCATTTGCCCTTTGTTTCAAACTATTGGGAGATGAGGAATTTTTGTGGAGAAGGGGTTGTTAAACAAAGAAGTAGGGGAAAGGGTTCTGAAACGGGGAAGATGGAACCTTTTAAATACTATATTTCTTTTTTTCCTTATAAATTACATGTGTCATTGTTTGTTCATTCATTTGACAAATCACCGCCGATTGTTAGTCAGACACATGGTCAGTTGGACTTGGTGTTTAGGAAACACATTCATGCCAAGAAGAGGTAACTAAATAGTCACTAGCAAAGTTAAGATGTCTACATGATAAATCGTGTCAAGTTTAAGGAGCTCACAACATAATTAGCCTTTTTTACAACGGTGACGTACAGGTCACTTAAGTGCACCTCGACTATTCCACAAGATACCTGCTACCTCCATCAACACAAATACTGGGTAAATCTGTCTACCAAGACTTATGCAGATGGAAAGAAACCACCCATTTTTTTTCCTCTGTGAATCTGAACACTAGTCCCCAAGGTTTGTATCTACTTCACTAGGCCACATCCTTGAGTGCAATATAATTTCCTTGATTATGTGGCCCATTAAAGGCCGTTATATGTGTAAGCAAAGATCTACCAAACTATGAAGATTATGGAGTAAATGACTTGATCAATGAGTATTTAATTGAGTAACACATTGACAAGGAACATAAAAAACTGCACTTACACAAGTCTCGTCACTTCTTACTTAATTGTAATGTCCAAATTCTAACATGGAGCTTGGAATGATATTGGCTATAAAATTTTCTTGATCTTCAATCTTCATTGGCTCAAAGGTCTGGATTTCTTTTCTATTCAATAAGAAGAATCAATATTGGTCATCACACCTTCTCAGACCCTAGTTGCTCTAACTTTGGAAAGTGAAGTTGCATTAACAGAGTTGTACTCCTTTCATTTTTGTTTTTTGACTTTTGATAGGTAAACAGAAGTTCATTCATTATTCATACTTAATCCTCCACAATTTGCTAAAGAATAACATTTATATTCAGTTTCAAGATTCAGAGATGACTTTTAGTTTTTTGAGAAATATCAAATATTTCTGGGGTCCAAGTTAAGATAGGGTCTGACATCTTTTTAAAGGAGAACTTGGCAAAGACTATACTTTAGTTCGGTTTAACAAGCGAAAGATCCCCAGACATCTAAGACAATGTTCAGTGGAGAGTTGGCCAAATCTCAGGCCCCCAGTTGCAGAGTTGGCTGAACCTCAGCCTTGCATTTGGCGACAAGTCTCCACCTTAGATCTATCCCAAACTCCTATATCGTCATGATTCTCGAATTAACGTACACCACTAATGGCACATCTATTACCATGATCCCACTATATATTCTGCATATATCATTATTACACAATTGACTGCCTTTTCAAAACCAATAAGAAAAAGAAAAAAAAGAAAGAGGAAATGAACAATGAGAAACCCAATAATCTATTGGTTAATGACATCATTAACGTCCATGGTCTCACAAGATTGTTGCTATGATATGAAATCACCTGATCTGGAGCAAATGATGACATTATCACCCGCCTTGAGAAATTCTTTAGCTAATGCATAGCCTATTCCTGAAATAATAAAATAATGTTGATTCTAGACATCTATAATGAAGTGAAATTACAAAGAGAAACTGCTGCATATTTCAGTGTGACTTATTCTGTATCCATGTAACAACACTGAGAACAAAGTGGGCAGATTGAAAGATAATCCACGAACACATGGCATTAGCTACAAATTTTATGGCTCTCTTCGCTAGAACGTAAAGAATTCCATTAAACTTGTCAAGCAACAGGAAATTGAACATATTACATCCCTATCTAATTCAAATTCATGTATTCGGTGATTATGCAAAAACATGGGTGAAGCTTCAGCATACAAACTTTTAGTTACTACACAATTGATAAAAAATAAGGATCAAAATGGAGAAAAGATGTGAAGAGTTCTAAGGCATCTAAAGAACAATAAAAACCATCTACAAAGTGGTTCAAGTGATTACCTACAAGTAGGCGTCGGCAGCTTTTTCAACCATGAAACAAGAAATTATACATTTTAATAACCAAAGCTGCATTTTAGGAATTGTCGGGGAAAGGGTGGACACTAAAGCACCCAAAGGAGATACAAATCCAGAATCACATAATTTGGCTGAAGAAATAGGGCTGTAAAGTTTACTTAATTCATACCATCAGCAGTTATGCTTTGCTATTCGGCCATGATAAATAAGGTCTGCGCTACAATGCAAACTATCTTTCCCCTGCTATCTAGGTGGATGCCCCATATTCATTTTGTTTCACTCAGAGCAATTTCATGACTCTCAGGTCTATCTTCAAAAACCCAGGTGGTCATGAATCAATAGGAAGGTGCAAAAGGGAGACAGATATATCTAAAAGTTTTGTGCTGAGTGCTAAATACTTTCTTGAGAAGCTGTATCCTCTGAAATATGGATCCAGGAAGTCCTGTCATCTGCTCCAAGAATTTCACACCAGGTCAGGCTACTAGTTACGGATCAAATCTGGATTACACATGGGACCAATTTCAGACTGAGTGAATCTGGATCTTATACTAGCCTTCACGTGAATGAGTGAAACTTTTTAATAGGATATGATTATCAATTTTCTCAAGGCACATGAATCTAAATTATTGAATTTGAGATTGTGAACCTACCTCATTATTTACAATGCAATAATCATTCCACTAAATCCTCCAATGTGGAAAAAATAGATAGAAAGTAACTTGGTAGGATGCTTCCAAAATTAGATAATGCAGAATATCTTAGTTTAGACAAAACCTGATTACTGAAATACTGCATCACAGAAAGAAAACAACTTGAAAAGCATTTATTAAGCAGGCGTTTGAAAAATATTTCATTGAAGTTGAGAAAAAGAATATCTGAAGTTGAAGTTATAAAGGAATATTTGAATAAATATCTTTACCAAAAAAAGAAATTGTAAAAGATAGAGAAAAGATTCGACACATACTTGACTAATCCCATAACTATCAATCATGGCATTAGTTGATCTCAATTTATTCAAGAAAAAATGTTGATCCTTTCTTCCTCCTCCGACTGATCTCCTTTTCTAATTTGGCTTTCTTTATAAGTTCAATTTTTTCATTTGCATATATTACAAGTGTTCTCCAGTATGTGTCTCCATTCAATTCAAGAGAGGGACATTTTAGAAATTTCAAAATCTAACTATTTTGCATTACTAGGAACTTTAGTAGTCAAGAAACAGGAAAGATGAAATCACATTCCATTTCATTATATTCTCTAAGTGCCAAGATCTTCCCTATACCTGTGGTACTACTGAGTTTACAATCTAAAGTAAACCAAAAATAATTGAGACGACTTTAAGGACGTGTCATATGAGTCAGAGGATGAGGGTTATTCAGCTTAAACCTCATAAGTTTGGGAGATTGAAAGCACACTTACCTTAACACATGCATTTCTTTCCTAAGGAGTTACTACAAGGTTTCTACTAAAAAGGAAGATATTCTCTTGGTTGTATATTTGATAGGAACATATTCTCCTAGTTGTATGTTTAGTATTGCAAGTATATTTGGCTGGAATAACTCTCTTAGTTGTATATTTGATACATGAGAATCTTGTACAGCAATGTTGCTTGTAATGTTGTTTCCTAGTTCAGCTAAACAACTTCGTATAAATATATCTTTTTAGTCAAAAAAGATACAGATAATTGCAACTTTTATATGGTATCAGAGCCTAAGCCGTCTTCTGACGACTTTAAGGACGTGTCATATGAGTCAGAGGATGAGGGTTATTCAGCTTAAACCTCATAAGTTTGGGAGATTGAAAGCACACTTACCTTAACACATGCATTTCTTTCCTAAGGAGTTACTACAAGGTTTCTACTAAAAAGGAAGATATTCTCTTGGTTGTATATTTGATAGGAACATATTCTCCTAGTTGTATGTTTAGTATTGCAAGTATATTTGGCTGGAATAACTCTCTTGGTTGTATATTTGATACATGAGAATCTTGTACAGCAATGTTGCTTGTAATGTTGTTTCCTAGTTCAGCTAAACAACTTCGTATAAATATATCTTTTTAGTCAAAAAAGATACAGATAATTGCAACTTTTATATGGTATCAGAGCCTAAGCCGTCTTCTTATCTTTTCTTTGGTTATTGTCGTCATCATGTCTGAAATGAACACTTTGTGACTTCTGCTTCAGAGTCAGCACCATTGTTCTCCCCTGCGCCTAGTATCACACATCAAATATACAACCAAGAGCAAACAAGAGAAAATATTCCTACCAAATATACAACAAAAAGAATATATTCCTCGTAAAGGACCTTGTATATTAGTCCGTAAGGCTACATGGCAAAGACATTGGACTCATGCTTCATCAGTCCAAGTATATTAATGACCTCCTCTTACAAACGGGTATGGCTAACTGTAGTGATATTTCTACTCCATCTACTCCTATTGACAAGTTTACATTGGGTGATAGTGAGACCTTTTATGATGAAACTCTGTTTCGTTGCATTATTTGTAAGTTGCAGTATCTCACTTTCACCTGACACGATATTACTTACTCTATCAATAAAGTAAGCCACTTTATGCATGCTCCCACTATTCATCATTAGGCTGTTGTGACACATATTTTTCGATATTTGAAGACATGTCCACACATGGTTTGTGAATTCCAATTCATAGTATACACGTGCTTTATGGTACTCTAACTCTGATTGGGCAAGAGATGTCGATAATAGGACTTCCACAACAAGTTTTGCAACTCTTTTAGGGTCTTTTGCCTTTTGGTCAGCCAAAAAGCAGCTTTCAGTGTCTCAGTCCACTGAAGCCGGGTATCGTGCCTTGGTTGCTGCAAGTTCTGCCATAATGTTGGTTCACAACCTGCTTTCTAAGATTGGCTTAGATGTCCTAGGTGTGACAAATCTTAGTGCAATGTATGTAACTGCTAATCTACTGCTTCATACCCCAACGTAACACATGGAAATAAACTTCCATTTTTGTTGGTGATTTAGTTTGCCAAAAAAACTTTCATGTTCGGTATGTCTACTCCTTCATTGATCAAGTTGTAGATGTACTGACTATGCCTTTGCTTGAGGGTTACTCTCGTCCTTACTAGACAAGTTGATCATTTTTTCTACAATGGTTCAACTTGAGTGAGGATAACGAGGAATATATTCTCTTGGTTGCATATTGGTAACAATATGTTCTCTTGGTTGTATATTTGGTAAGAAATATTCTCTTAGTTGTACATTTGGTGTAAAAGAATTTGGTAGATACCTACCATATTTATAATTGCGTTTCTTGGTTTAGCTATACATCCTTGTTATAAATATATCTTTGATCAATGAAAGATAAGTTGCCATGTATACACCTACTAGTCAACCAGCATAGAGTTCATGCATGCTGATATCTAGTAACATCTTCTAACTAGGGGTGTGCATTCGAATCGGTTTATCGATAAATCGAATCGATTATTTGTTATCGAAATCGAAATCGAAAAAATCGAAACCTTATTGAAACGATAACGATAAGTATATGTACAAATCGATAATTAATAAGTAATTATCGATAAGGGTCAAAATCGAATGCACGCCCCTAAACTGTAAACACTTGTTAAAGGAGTAATTACCTATTTGTGTAGATTAATATAACATACAGAATATATATATATTCTGCTATTATTTTGAAAGCGGCTATACAATATTATTTTCCCTAATGATCATATTTAAAGATCAATGGAATGAAGTTCAAATTAATGGAAAACAGAATTAGCCGTGATGATGTGTTTTGTTTTGTTTTTTTTTATATACCGTTGGAGTGTTGGTGGCATACATTTGATCTCTTACTTTAGTTTTGTTGCATGTGCTTGTTGACACAATTTTTATATTATAAATGGTGTTCGTCTCATTTTAGCTTCTTTTTGTTCATATTAGTTAGGCGCGTTTATAGCGATATACTTTCCGTGGAATCCCGCAAATTTTCTTATTGGTGTAATTGATAACCGAATCGGTAAGCCCCCAAAATCTATAAATCGAAATCGAAAAAATCGAAACCTTATTGAAACGATAACGATAAGCATATGTACAAATCGATAATCGATAACTAATTATAATCGATAAATCGAATGCACACCCCTACTTCTAACATTAAAGTTTCTCATATTTCATATGACTAGTCAGAACATATACCACTTCACCATTGTCTTTTTGGATGTAGTTCAAGCCCTCCCTTCAATAATCAATTTCCCACTTCATAACTCAAATCATAAAATATGTCCAATGAGTTCATTATTTCTCAGTGTACACCAAATCTAACCTTCTTTAACTTTTGACAATGGCATTGATCTCTGGCCATACAGTTATAAGTTTCTCAGTGGCTTCTTACAAAGATTAAAATTTACAGATAAAATGACCAAGTTTAACATCAAATTGTTACAGATTATTTCTTCTATATGATCTTTGAAAGCTCAACAGAATCCTAAACAGAGATAAGCCAGCTCAACACAGAACCCTAAACAGAGAGTAGCGAAAACACCTAAGTTCACGAGAATCAACAATCCGCAAATTTCAGAACAATCTTTTGCCTCAGAAAGAGAACAGAAAAAACAAAACATGGCAAATTATAACAAAACCCATCTCAATGGCTGTATTTTGGAAATTTTCGGGCGGCAAACCACTAACCTTTGGAACCACCTGTAATTAAGACATTGTAAGGAGGGATCATGGGCTCCGTTTGAGTTTTCTCTGAAGAAGAAGCAGCTTTCACAGCAGCAGCACAGAAAGGAAGTGAAATATACTTAGACTTCAAGCAAAACCTAGGGCTGGGAGATACAATTGCTGAACTAACCCACAAGCCGTGAGAGTTAAATTTTCTGGTTGAGAGGGAGCAGAGTGCTGATTTAGGAAAGAATTGAATTGAAGTAGTGGGTAAGCTCATTTCAGCCATTTTTTATTTTTATTTTTCTTTCTTGTTTGGCCGAGATAAGGAAGAAAAGGAGGGGGCAGAGGGAAGATAGGATACGGACCGTTGGTGCTAACAACAACAATATCATTATTATACTCATGTAGTGCTAATATGAACTCTTTGGAATTTGGCCCGTTTGGCTACGATGTAGTTGATAAATATCATACCACGAAAATTATTTTTACGATGTAGTTGATAAATATCATACCACGAAAATTATTTTTACCTGTTGAAACTAATTTAATAAGGGATCGTTTGATAGGGTGCTTAATAATAATGCTAAATAGGGTGTATTTGTAATGCTGGTATTAGTTATGCTTGCATTAGTTATGTTGGTATTAATTATGCTGGCATATTTCTTTTTCATTGTTTGGTTTGATATATTAAAGCATTGCACAATTTCTAAAAGAGTTGTCTGTTTACAAAAATGCCCTCAAAACCAGTCCATCACTCTAACTTTTTAAAAGAAACATATGTTGAGAAATACTTTTATATGAAAAAGTTTTTAAAAAAAATTATTTGATTGTCTACCTATATTGTAATATAGAACTAAATATGTATTTACAAAAAAAATATATGCTAAGTATTTATTTATTTGCTAGAGATATAATTTTATTTCTCACTATTTGAATTATTTTAAACTTGCATTAATATAATAACTAGCATATTTTAATCAAGCATAAATTTTGAAAGACAAGTTTGTCTTTAACTAAGCTAATGTATGCATTAAAACTCATGCATTGCTAATACCATGGTTTTATATGCATTAGTTATGCATAGAATAATACCAAATAAGATGTATAACTAATGCTTGCATAATCAATGCATATGTTCAAAATGTCTACCAAACAAGGTATTGTTAATACCTAAAGCTATTGCATGCATTATTTTATCTAATGCATCCTACCAAACAACCCCTAGTATTTGAATAAAAATATTAAAATTAATGACAAGCAGTTGAAGTATTTGGTTCATTAAGGGCTAATAAGCTCTTTTTTGCTGTAAACTAAAATGCCATGAAAGTATTTTACACTCTAAGACTCAACCAATCTTGAAAATTCCGTGGACAATTGGAATACCTTGAATCTAGCCTGCAATTTTTTTGCACTTCTTATCATATCTCTAGTTAGAGAGAGAGCTATCTGCTGCTAAAATAAAGCAGTTTTTCTTATATACGATAGCACCCCCTGCCCTCTTTGTTCAAGTAGTTCAAGAGTGAAAGCGCATAGTAAAAGCAAAGGCGGCTCAATGGTATTGTAGGCCTAAATTCAAACTATAATAAGAGGCCTTAAACTTGTTTTATAATTTTACATTTTCTTTTTAAGTTTATTCTTTCTTCTTTTTGAGATGCAGTTTAATCTTGACGATTTAGCCAACCTCTTTAATCTTTGTTGAAACAATACTAACTTTTGATAAGATTTCATTAAGTTTAATTTTGAATTATATCTTTGCACGTGAACATTAACATAACTTACTATATAGAATTGCCTCCCAAAGTAACAATCATGGGCGAATTTGTATTTACAAAGATGATAAACAAATCAACTATGGCTTTTTATGATCTAATTAGCTTGAAGCGCACAAATGGAGAGCTTGAAAGAAAATATCTTATAAAGTTAGAGTTATAAATAAAACCTGCTCAAATTGGTGTAAGAAGAACTAAAAAGTAACTTTAGATTTGGTTGCCTTTCACTTTCAGTTGAATTTTCTCAACAAATTCCGAAAAAAGATAACATAAACTATAAAATTATGTGATTACCAATTGGTGACAATGTAGCAATAGATGGTTGAAAAATTTTATTATCACTATTTAATAATAAGTACAATAAATATTTTAATTACATATAAGAAGAGTAACTTCTGGGGCCTCTAATTTTGTGAGGCCTAAAGCGGCCGCGTTAGTGGCTTGAGGGTTAAGCCACCTAAGTAAAAGAAGTAATTTTGTGAGGCCTAAAGCAGCCGCTTTAGTGGCTTGGGGGTTAAGCCACCTAAGTAAAAGAAGTGAAAGATATCTTTCAAAGATATTCCACTCATAAAGGCAGTTCGCACATAATTATTATACAAACTAGTTAATTTACCACCTGCTTCGTGCGATCATAAAACTACTTCTAAATACACACAAAAATGTTGTCCAAGAAGTTGGCAAACCTACGATTCCATCTCCTTTGTGTTATTGGAAGCTTTATTTGCTTTTAATTTTAAAGCACAAATAATGGGCAATCAAAAAAGTTGATTAATTTGTAAAACACAAATATTATAAGGGATGCATTTGCTGTAACTTGAAGATAGATAGAATAATCAAATACTTGTCAACGGCAAACGGAATACATAATAATATATTTGTCTAAGACAAATCAGAATATCACATATACAACATTTTTATGCAGTCAGGGTTAAAGGACATAGTTTTCTCGAGCATGTCTTTCTGCTTTCTAGAAAATGTATTAATATTTCTATTACTAAGGCCCTTAAATGAAAACTCATGCGGTATTCTTCATTGAATCATTGCACTTGAGAATAAACTAAGTTATGATAGTTTACTTCAAAGACACTGCAAAGAGGAACTGCATATATATAAGAAACTTTCAAGATTAGTTGGTAAAACAAAACGACTTGTTTATAGCGGAATAAGAACTCACTCTCACACAGGACCTTAATTATAAGAGTAAAACATGCCGAATAGGTGAATATTGGATCCCACTTGAACCCTGGCTATAAATCTCTGTATAATTCAAAGCAATACCAAAATTCAATCTCAAGTACCAATCACTAACAGGAAAATAAGGTAAACATGTTAAAAATTAATAGGGAATAAAAACTATTCTTTAACATGAAGAAATTCAAAAGCTCGATAGTAGCATATTTATCAAAAACCTTTTAATCTGTGTTCATCTTGAGCTTAAAAATAATTTAACTTTTGATCAATGAAATTGTGTAGGAGAATTTAAATAAAAACTACCAAAGAAGTGTAGGTAAGAAATTTTATGAAACTATCTTTAGAATAGTAATTTACTCATATGGAGCAAATAATTAAATTGAAATTTTATCTCAAAATATTTTGCCTACTTGAGAAATCAAATTGTTTCTTGTACTACAAGAAGTTAATCCAGTAGGACAGAAGAAATCATAGAATTGGAATAAAAAATTGAAAATAAAGATGTATAGCAATATATCTTAAAGAAAGAACTTGCAGAGGGGTTTCAAGAAGAATTACTCTTTCTCCTCTAACAGTGATTAATTTTTGGGTGCCATAGAAAGATTGTGAAATCAACAGAAGTTGCATAATCTCTCTGGAAAAGCAACTTCAAATTGGAAGGAATACTCATGGGAGATGCATGCTGTGTATTCTAACATATTTATTGTTTCATTAGCATAACCAATGCTAAGCGTTGAACTCATTTTGTGTTACTGCTATATTTTCTTCAACCGCATCTTTTGTAGGTTGCCTCTTGTACATTATTACAGTATACATGCTAAAACGCATAAAAAATAGGGAAACTTACACAAATGTTCCAAATAAATTTCAACCTCTAGTCATTAGTTAGAGACTTACCAAAACTAGCCAACAAAAATTGAAAAACCAAATAATAAGGTTCTTTCTATCAAAGAATCTCATGCAAAAATCACTTTCCATATTTTTAAGCGTGATTAGCAATATTACATACAAGATGGAAAGGAAATTTCATGGACAGGGTAGCAAATAAGGTAATGAAATACAAAAATCTATACAATATTCCAAAAATCTAAACAAAAAAGGAACTTTTTCAATGGGTATAGTTGAAATTCATTGAAAATATATAGATAAGTCAATATACAAAATTTGGAGAAGATTGGAGGTGATTTGGACTGGTTTTGTATCAAATTTCGTAATTAAATCGAGTTCAAAAAAGTTTTTTGCGACACATGTATCAAACATGTATTACACATGTATCTCACACACAGGTATACATGGATATACATGTGATACATAATTGATACAAATATGATACATATGTGATACACAAATGATACACAGTGTGATACACGTATCATTTTTTTCATGTTCAGCTTTTACTTCGAATTTTAAATTCAAGCCACCTCAAAAGTTCACCAAATCATCCCAAAATTGAGATTCAAGCTTCTTAAGTTGTGTCCAATCTATTCTAATAACACACACTCAAAAGAAAGCAAAAATTTAATATTTTTTTGCTATAAATAGCTAATTGGCTAATTTGGCTAATATTAGTAATATTTTATTAATTGGCCAATATTTGTAATGAGCTACTTATCAATGGACATAGCTGGTAATTTCCCTAAAAAATATGGGGAAAAAACAAAGAATCACAAATATTGACTTCAAAATATACCGTAGCATATCAGAAAGATTTATTTTTTCGGTGAATGATATTTGCACCTAAATCCTAATGACCTTTTATTTTTTCAAATTGAGAAATTTAAACACTCTGAATTTTAAGCAGTGCAGTCGAAAATGACATACTTTGTTATTGTTGAGAATTTACATATGTGTGGCGGCCACACTCTAGAATTCATTGATTACTTTAACGTGAAAGAAGGTAAAAGAGGTCATTGTTGAGATGTAGAAGACAAATAACTAAGATAGAGGAAAATGGATAAATAATACTGAAAAGTGAATTTGAACGATGAATGCTTTGTAAAGCCTACTAAAAGTCTTGTTTGTTCGAAGAGGCATTTAAGGTGTAGTTAATAGGAATTAAAGAGGTAGCTTTCAGCTAAAGATGCAACGTACGGAGTTCTAACGTATGAACATCAACGATTTTTAAAATAGGGAAGGGGGTGGGGGGGGGGGG
>MU724859.1:143135-207651 GCA_026770625.1 Nicotiana glauca
TGTGCGTTGTACGTTAATAATAGCACATGACAGTATACATATTTATTTATATGAAGGAACAATAAATTTAATTAATGAGCGTAATTTTATATATAATACTACAACAATCATCTAAAGGCCGAAATATATTATTAGATTAGCCTAATATGTGAATTTAAAATGAAATGATATCATCATAACTTACATAAGTGATCAATTTTAGTCATGTTAGATAATTATGTATTTTAGTTTAAAGGTATCTAATATGATGGTATGTTACCGAATACTTCTTTATAGATTGTATTATTTTGTATATTTTCCTTCTAATGCTTTGGTTACTCTGCCATAACCATAACTCTAGTTGTCGATATTGATATCTCTCTTGAAAGTGAAACATATAGTCATTCGTATATGAAAATATATTGTGGTAAATATAGTTCAATATTTAGGATGTTTGTCCTTGTTTTATTTGTTATAACTACAAAACATAAACACACTAAAACTTATTTTCACGCAAATTTAAAAGGATATTCTTTAGTTTCGGAAGACGAAAGATAAATCTGGGATAAATACATACTTAGAAGCATGTTGATCAGTATCATAAGTTCAGCATGTATGACGTTGTTATCAACTTCTATATACTATATGTATACTATTACATAAGCTTATTCAGCAGATCTAAGTTTTCTGTAGCATGGCAAGCATATTTTTCTTCAAAACCAACATGTATGTAATGGAAGATCAATTTTAACTTAGTATGTTATATATATGGTGACACTAACATAGGTAAGGAATAATAAACTTGACAACAAATATGTACGGTAGAAGGTCATTTGGTACTAAAGTATTTAAGTATTCTTCGTGGTAGTTATTGTTGGTATCATCTTCTACTGAGTCAAAACTAAATAATATTTTGTTTTTACCATAAAACTTAGCATTCAACCTTTTATTTAGTTGATCAACATATTCATTTCTGCTAGCTAAGATAACTCTTAATTTCTATCATGTAGTTTGCACAAATTGCATATTAATCTAATGATGAAAATATTTTCCTTATTAAATGCACTACTATTATCGTTGGGGTTGATAACCAAGTGTTATAGAAGAACCAAATCATCTTTTATTTGATGCTCTTCTTTGTTTCCGATACGAAGCAAGAAGTCACTGAATGTTGGATCTGTTCTTACTTTTATGTTTTTTATCATTTGAATATTTTTGTATGTGAGTTCTTAAGTATAATTTTAGCAAACTAGCTTTTACAGTTTTTTCTTTGATCAATTTTGGAATTACTGATCGTACTTGACAGAAATTACCTCCCAAGCTATTATTTTTCTACCAAATGGTTCATCGATATCTAATATATCTCTAAAACTCTAGGCAATTTTTTCGATTATTTGACGCTTACCAAAAACTTTTCATTCCATATTATCACTTTTTCTTTCCTTATAAATTTAGCGCTATTGCTCTGATTTGATGTATTTGTGATGGCTATTTCAGTTATTTGAAAAGGTATATCAAATCTAAAGTGAGTTGTACGACCTCATAATCAAATCGTTGCTTATACACCACTTATTCTTATTGCTAACAATATCATGCCTTTTGATATGACATTTGCAAGTAATGTATGAATAAAAATATTATTTTGATTCCGCCGGAGGCTTCTATAAAGGATAATCCTACTATTCCAGAGTCGATTTTTATAATATAGTCTTGAAAGTTTATTCTTGTTCGGGATTTAGCTTTGATTGTGCTTTCTCAAACACTTGTATGTCCTTCTTAATATTATACTTTTTTTTACTTTGTGATCTCTTTTTTTAAATCTCTAACACTCTTTTTATGGAATAAATTTATGTACGCTAAGATTTTTCTTAATTTAAAAAATAATTTTGCTTATATGATGAATTTAAAAAATAATTTAATTGAATTCTCTTACTAAATAATTAACTGAAAGATTTGATTATTTGGTTTTAATATAAAATATAATTTATTTTCTGTTGATTTAGATTCGTTATATCAGTTTATATCATGTTTGAATATTTAACCGTGATTATAATTTTATTCATTATAAATTTTATTTTCAAAAAGTAAAAAGATCGATGACATTCCACTTTTAGATCTTTATGTTTGAAAAATCAATAGTTGTATTGGCTCTTACAAACTTTTTTCTTTCTTTTCTCACACATTTATAATCTTAAAATTTTTCTTAGTTGTTCTTTAATAATTGGGTGTAATTTTCTACACTACACGAAAAATTAATAATAATAATATATTATTTGAGTAGAAAAGTAATTCAAATATAATATAATATAGATTATGTGGGGATTTGTTTCTCAATTTTAGCGCTTTATGCAGCCCGTTTAGCATTACTTTTATTTTTTTTGGTATTGAACATTATAGAGTGGTAATGTATTACCAATATGGAGGATTCTTATGAAATTGATATTATTAAATCTTCCTACATATTTTGAATAAGAATTCAACAGACAAGATTGTATTAATTTTAAAATCTTAAATATTAAAAAAATTAACATAGAAGTTATTGTAGTCCAAAAAAAATAAGTTATTACAACTATGTCTGTCACGACCCAATCCCCGAACCCGGTCGTGATGACACCTCTCGTGAAGACAAGGCCAGCCAAACCGAAATGAACACCTCTTTTAAACAATTAATTATCATAAATAATTCTAAAACATGATTAAAATAACCATAATTTGCAGAAACAACAATAATAACAAGGGGAACCATCTCGACACAGCCCAGACCGGGGTGTCACCAGTCATGAGCTACTACTGAATCTGATACAAGTCTACAAAGTATGGAATCCGATACAATAGTCAGAAGAAAACATAGATAATAAAGGATAAGGGAGGCACGGGGGGCTGCGGACGCCAACAACTACATCGTAATCTCCGGATCACTGCCTGGTCTAGAAGGATCAACACTCAGGAGCGGACTCTGCGATGCCTGAATCTGCACACATGGTACAGGGAGTAATGTGAGTACTCCAACCTAGTGAGTAATAATTATAAATAATGGCTGAAAGTATGAAAATACGCAAAGGCACAAAGCAATTCTATATCAAGTAGTAAAATCACTTAAAGTAGTAAAACAGTAAAGAATCAAATGAAATCTCTTTCAAGAACAGGTAAAACATGTAATTAAACAGGTAAAGTAACAAGTAGAAATCCTCCCCTCGGGCTCAATATCAATCGCTCAAAATAGTATCAGCCCCGGTCTTACTCTCAGTATAATATTAGCCCTTCGGGCTCACTCTCAGATCATATGGGTACTCGCGCTCACTCTGAGTGTGCAGAATCCGGAGGGGCCCCATATGGCCCAAACGCTATATCAAGCTACCTTGTGGCATTATCACTCGGCACTCAGCCTCACATCACTCGGCATTCGGCCTCACATCACTCAATCCACCTCGTGGCATATAAAGTATCTCAGGCCCTTGACCTCATATCACTTAACATATCCTCACATGTGGCCCTCGGCCTCACTCAGTATGAAAATCATCACAAGCCCCTTGGACGTTTGTAAACAGTGGTTCTCAGCCCAAAATATCATTTAGAAATATCATTTTAGTTTTAAATATGAGTAAAAGTGGCTGAGTTTGTAAAACAATAGATATTAACGTGACTGAGTTAGAATATAAGTAAAAACAGTGAGGAAACAGTGATAAAACTCCCCGAAGGGTTCAAATATTTGGCACGAAGCCCAAATATGGCAAACAGCCCAAGTCATGATGATAGCAAATAAATCTTAGTCCAATACGCGGTAAAATCACAGTCCCCAGTAGAAAATGACCCCACGCTCATCATCAAGCACATGTCTCATCTCAATACAGCATTACGATGTGCAAATCCGGGGTTTCAAACCCTCAGGACATCATTTACAATCACTACTCACCTCGAACCAGGTACAACTCTAGCTCGCTATGCCCTTGCCTCTCAAATCGGCCTTCTTGCGCGTCGAATCTGACAAAACCAGAACGAATACGTCACAATAGGCTAAGGGAACAACACCCAAGCGAAAACAATAAAAAAATATCAAAAAATCCCAAAATTAGCAAAACCCGAGCCCCGAGCCCACTTCTCAAAATTCAGAAATTTTTACATCAGCGGTATCCTTATCACTCCACGAGTCTATGCATATAAAGAACACCAAAATTGGAGTCCAAATGACACCTCAAATCCCAAATTAAAATTCCAAAATCTCAAGCCCTAGTTCTTCCATTTTAGGCTAAATTTTCATGAATTTCTAGGTTAATTTCATAATAGAATCACTTTTTTGGTTCATAGAACTTACCTCAATTCACTTCTCCTTGAATCCCTCTTCAATTCCCCTCAAAGAGCTCTCAAAATACTCAACTATGGTGGAATAATAGCTCAAAATCGCGGATGAAATGTTTAAAAAACCTTCTGCCTAGGTTTGACCCTTTCTTCTTCGCGAACACGGTCAAACCCTCGCGTTCGCGAAGCACAAATTTACTTTGCCCAAAAATTTTCCTACGCAAACGCGATACTCCAGTTGCGAATGCGATGACCACTTCACCTAAAGATACACGAATGCGACACACCATATGTGAATGTGAAGAACAAAATTCACTGGACCCCAGATCCTTATACGCGAACACGAACATACCCATGCGAACGCGAAGCACCAGAAAATAACCTTCCGCGAATGAGAGCCCTCCTTCGCGAACGCGAAGGCAAACCTTAGATCACCCCAAAATCCTTCTACGCGAACGCGACTAAGCCCTCGCGATCGCAAAGGGCAAAAATCTCTGCAACAGCTGTGATCATTTTATGCAGGTCTTCAAAGTTCAAAACTTCCCGTTAGCCATGCGAAATCACCCTGAGGCCCCCGAAACCTCAATCAAAAGTACCAACACATCCTAAAACATCGCTCAAACTTGTTCCAATCATCAAAACACCTCAAACAACACCAAAACCATCAATTCACATCGAATTCAAGTCTAAGTTTTCCAAAAACATCCGAAACACGCATTTGATAAAAAATCCAACCAAACCACATCCAAATGACCTAAAGTTTTGCACACACATCCCAAATAACATAACGAAGCTACACCTACTCTCGAAATTCCATTCCGAACCTCGGATCAAAATCTCACCTATCAACCGGAAATCGCCAAAATACCAACTTCGCCAATTCAAGCCTAATTCTACACCGGACCTCCAAAACCAATTCCGATCACACTTCTAAGTCACAAATGACCTCCCGAAGCTAACCGAACCATCAGAACTCACATCCGAGCCCTCTAATATATAAGTCAACATCCGATTGACTTTTTCAACTTAACCTTTCTTAAAAAAGACTAAGTGTCTCATTTCTTACCAAAATCACTCCGAACGCAAACTGTTCAACTTGACCACATAAAACACGGATACCGAAGCATAAAGAAGCAGAAATGGAGAAAATGGAGCAGTAACTCATGAGACGACTGGCCGGGTCGTCACATCCTTCCCAACTTAAACAAACGTTCGTCCTCGAACGAGTCAAGAAATATACCTGGAGCCTCAAACAGGTGAGGATATGTGCTCCACATCTCCCGCTCGGTCTCCCAGGTAGCCTCCTTCACGGGCCAACCTCTCCACTGCACCTTCACTGAAGCTACATCCTTTGACCTCAACTTTCAAACCTGTCGCTCCAAAATAGCTGCTGGCTCTACATCATAAGTCAAGTCACCCTCCAACTGAACCGTACTGAAATCCAGAATATGGGACGGGTCTCCAATATACTTCCGGAACATAGAAACATGGACAACAGGATGCACACTCTACAAGCTGAGTGGCAAGGCAAGCTCATAATCCACCTCTCCAATCCTCCGAAGTACCTCAAAAAGCCTAATAAACCGCAGACTCAACTTCCCTTTTTTTCTGAATCTCATAACACCTTTCGTGGGCGAAACCTTCAACTGGACTTTCTCACCAACCATGTAGCATACATCTCGAACCTTCATGTCCGCATAACTCTTCTGCCTCGACTGTGCCAGACGAAGTCTCTCCTAAATTACCATTACTTTATCTAAAGCATCCTGAACCAAATTTGTCCCCAATACCCTAGCCTCACCGGGCTCGAACCAACCAACTACAGATCTACACCGCCTCCCGTACAAACCCTCATATGGAGCCATCTAATAATCGACTGGTAGCTGTTGTTGTTGGCAAACTCTACAAGCGGCAAAAAACCGATCGCATGACCCTCTAAAATCAATAACACAGGTGCGTAGCATATCCTCCAATATCTGAATGGTGCGCTCGGACTGTCCATCCATCTGAGGGTGAAAAGTTGTGCTCAACTGCACCTGGGTACCCAACTCTCGCTGAACAGATTTCCAAAACTGGGAAGTAAACTGAGTACCCCTATTTGAGATGATAGAAATCAGAACACCATGCAACCGAACAATCTCTTGGATATAGATCTCTGCCAGTCACTCTGAAGAATAAGTAGTACAGATAGGAATGAAGTGCGCGGACTTGGTCAGCCTATCTACAAACACCCAAATAGCATCGAACTTCTTCAAAGTCCGTGGGAGTTTGGTAACAAAATCCATAGTGATCCTCTCCCACTTCCACTCGGGGATAACCATCTGCTGAAGCGATCCACCCGGTCTCTGATGCTCATATTTCACCTACCAACAATTGAGACACCAAGCTACAAACCCTACAATATCTTTCTTCATTCTCCGCCACCAATAATGTTGTCTAAGATCCTGGTACATCTTCGCGGAACCCGGATGAATGGAATATCACGAGCTATGGGCATCCTCCAGAATCAACTCTCTAAGCCTATCCATATTGGGCACACAAATTCGGCCCTGCATCCTCAACATGCCATCATCACCGATGGTCACATCTCTGGCATCATCATGCTGAACTCTGTCCTTAAAGACAAGTAAATGCGGATTATCATACTTGTTCTCTCTGATGTGATCATATAAGGAAGAACGAGAAACCACACAAGCTAACACCCGACTGGGCTCCGAAATATCTAATCTCACAAACCGATTGGCCAAGGCCTGACCATCAACTACAAGGGGTCTCTCCCCAACTGGAATATACGCCAAACTCCCCATACTCACTGCCTTTCGGCTCAAAGCATCGGCCACTACATTGGCCTTCCTCGGATGATACAATATGGTGATATCATAATCCTTAAGCAACTCTAACCATCTCCGATGCCTCAAATTAAGATCCTTTTGCTTGAACAAATGCTGAAGACTGTGATGATCAGTGAATACCTCACAAGATACGCCATACAAGTAGCGCCTCCAAATCTTCAATGCATGAACTATGGCAGCCAACTCCAAATGATGAACAAGGTAGTTCTTCTCGTGGGGTTTCAACTACCGAGAAACATAAGCAATAACTCTACCCTCCTACATCAATACACAACCAATCCCAACTCTCGAAGCATCACAATATACGGTATATGAACCTGAAGCTGATGGTAAAACCAACACTGAAGTTGTGGTCAAAGCTGTCTTGAGCTTCTGAAAGCTCTCCTCACACTCGTCCGACCATACAAATGGAGCGCCCTTCTGAGTCAACTTAGTCAAGGGCAATGCAATGGATGAAAATCCCTGAACGAACCGATGGTAATAGCTTGCCAACCTAAGAAAACTACGAATATCTGTGGCCGAGGACAGTCTGGGCCAACTTTGCACCACCACTATCTTCTTCGAGTCAATCTGAATCCCCTTACTGGACACTACATGCCCCAAGAATGCCACTGACCTGAGCCAAAACTCACACTTGGAGAACTTTTCATAAAGCTTCTCCTCCCTCAATCGCTGCAACACAAGCCTCAAATGCTCCCCGTGCTCCTTCTGACTATGCGAATATACCAGAATATCATCAATGAAGACTATAACAAACGAATCAAGATAAGGCCGGAACATGCTGTTCATCAGATGCATGAACGCTGATGGGGTATTGGTCAGCCCAAAAGACATAACCAGGAACTCATAGTGACCATATCTAGTCTTGAAAGCAGTCTTAAGAATATCTGAATCCCTGATCTTCAACTGGTGATAGCCCGAATGGAGATTAATCTTGGAGAACACCCTCACTTCCTGAAGCTAGTCAAATAAATCGTCAATGCGGGGTAGGGGATACTTGTTCTTAATTGTTAGCTTGTTCAATTGCCTATAATCGATGCACATTCTCATTGTGCCATCCTTCTTCTTCACAAACAGAACTAGCGCACCCCAAGGTGACACACTAGGCCGAATGAACCCCTTATCTAGGAGTTTCTAAAGCTGCTCTTTCCATTCTTTCAACTCTGCTGGTGTCATACGATACGACGGGATATAAATAGGCTGAGTGACCGGCACCAGGTCAGTACCAATATCAATATTCCTGTCCGGTGGCATGCCTGGCAGTTTTGCAGAAAATACATCAAGGAAGTCCCTCACAACTGGGATATAATCAATACTGGGAGCCTCAGCTCCTACATCCCTCACAAAGGCAAGATACGAAAGACAACCCTTCCCAACCATAAGCTGGGCCTTCAAGAAAGAAATCACTCTACTTGGAACATAATCAGCCACACCACGCTACTCGATCCGCGGTACACTCGGCATGGCCAAAGTGACTGTCTTAGCATGACAGTCTAGAATAGCATGAGATAACCAATCCATGTCCAAAATAACATCAAAGTCCACCATGCTCAATAGAAATAGATCAAATCGGGTCTCCAGACCCCCAATAGTCATAAAACATGACCGGTACACATGGTCCACAACAATAGTATTGCCTATCGGGGTAGACACATGAAGAGGTAAAGCAAGAAACTCCCGGGGCATACCCGAATAATGAGCAAAATATGAGGACACATAAGAATAGGTGAAGTCGTGATCAAATAATACAGAGGCATCTCTGTGGTAGACTGAAACAATACCTGTAATAACAACATCAGAAGCAATAGCATCTGTCCTACCCGAAATAGCATAGAAACGAGCCTGGCCACTGCTTGATCGACCTCCCTTTCTAGGGCGACCCCTAGTTGCCTGACCTCCACCCCTAGCTAGTTGGGCGGGTGATAAAGTAAATGGAGCAGAAGTCGAGGGTTGACCCCTCTGCTGAGATGAACTCGCAACATGACGAGGACACTGCCTCCACACATGCCCAAACTCTCCACACTCAAAACAACTCCCAGGTGCTGGAGAAGGGGACTGAAGGGAACCTCTAGCACCGGAGTGACCAGCTGATGCGCTCCGCATAGAAGAACCTTGAGCTGACGGGGCACGAGATGAATTTTGGGCTGGAAGGGCGCTGAGTGCCCTGTTGAGAACCATGATAACCACGACCTGAAGATGCCTCGCGATGCTCTGGACAGGTTGAATGAGCAAGCCTGAAAGAACAACCTCTACCATGCTGGAACTGGCCCCTCGAAGGAGCAACACTATAACTGCCCGATCCTCGAGGCCTCTTGGCCTCCCTTTCCTCTTGATCCTAACGGCGAACCGTCTCAATCTCTCGAGCTATATCAACCACCTCCTCGAACATAGCACCCAATACTTTCTCTCTAATCATAAGAATGCGAAGATGGTAGTTAAGGCCATCAACAAATCTCCTGATCCTCTCACGATCAGTCGGGACCATCCAAACGGCATGACGAGCCAACTCTGAAAACCTCATCTCATACTGGGACACGGTCATATCGCCCTATCTCAACCACTCAAACTGTCTACGTAGTTTCTCTCTGTGGGGCTGCGGTACATACTTCTCCAAGAAGAGAGTGGAGAACTCCTGCCAAGTAAGGGGCGCTGCACCAACAGGCCTACGCCTCTCATACTCTTCCCACCAAGTGAAGGCAACCCTAGTAAACTGAAAGGCGGTGAATGCCACACTACTAGTCTCAAGAATCCCCACTGTACGGAGCATCTGCTGACACTTGTCAAGAAAAACTTGGGCATCCTCGCCCTCAGCACCAATAGAATGACAGAGGCTGGAGTCTACCAAACCTCTCAAGATGACGCTGCTCATCATCTGGCATACCTGGTACTACAAACTCCTGAGCTGGTGCAACCGGCTGACCTGGAGGTACCTCCGGTGTCTGTAACCCCTGCACTACCTACTCAGGTGTACGAGCAACGGGGGTCTGATTGCCTCCCCTGACCTGTAAAGTAGTTGCTGCTGTGGTGGCTGAAACTGCCTGAGCCAGGCTGTGGACATGTAATTTTTTACCCTCCCCAGAATTTTCACATTTTTAGTGTTTAGATATTAGTTTAGGTCTAATAGTACTATTTTCACTATTTTTTTTATTTTTTTAACTTTTACTTTATTTTTATCACAAAAATAAAAATTACAAAAAAATATTTTTTTATCATTAGGTTAAAGTCAATTATTATTTTTATATTTATAGTGTTATAATATTTGAAAATAAAAAAAATAAAAAAAATTAATCTCACCCGTAGCATTTAGTTTTCTACTAGTTTATTTTAATTTAAAGTGATTTTTACATTCTATAGATACATAGTATTATTTGGTATTTTTAGCCTAAGTTTAAACCCCAAAAAGACATGGTCCAACCCAATTACCCTTAGCCCAAAACATTGAGCCCGTACTCAACCTAATTCCTACTCCTATAAAATATTCCTTAACACCTAAAATCAAGGGACCCTCCCTAAGTTCACGGCAGCCATTTCTAAAAAAGCAGCATCCGTTTTCATTTTTGCCTTTTCTGATCTCATCTTCCCCAAAAGAGGGCCTCACCCACTTATCAATGGCAAGAGCCACCATGAAATCCCAACCAAAAACTCCATTAAAAGGACCTTAAAACAATCTTCTTTTCTTTTCACGTAACGCAACAACGTTTTTCTTTTTGAGTTTGAGTTCCGTCGAGATCGTCGGTATAGTCTGCGGTCAAGTTAGCGAGGTCGTGTGGTAGAGCTCCAATCAACATCTTGCTCGCTCTCAAGCTTATAAGCGTTTTTCATTGTAATCCGATGTTGAAGGTTCGCTATTAACATGAAAGAAAATTTCTCATTTGAGGTTCATCCCTCAACTCTCGTTTAAATTTTTGAGTGCTATATATGTGAATATATCTTTTGAAGCATGAAATCTGTGAAAATTATTCACTGTGATGTAGATTTTTATCACTTGATTATCTTGTTAGTTGGAGTTGTCATTTTGATTTTGTTTTATTGGTGTAGTTCTTGAAAATCTGATCATGGTTAGTTCTTTTTTGTAGTTAAAACTTGAAAATTGCATGTTAGTTTCTAGACTATTTTTCGAGTAGCTAACTTAGACAAAATTATTGAGTCGAAACTTCCACTCTCGAAACCCCATCTCAGTTGTCTTTTAACACATTGGAGGAATGGACTCCTTATAACCATTTCATAAATATTTTCTTCAGCTCAATTTTATTGCCATATATGGAAAGACTCTGCTAGAATAAAACCAAGTCTCTAGTTCCTCTTTTTTAAGTTGTGGAAATTCATTCTAACTAACAACTTATTAGAATCGTATTTCATGAGTAATTGATTAGGTTCTGTTGATTTAGGCCTTATATTCTATTGATTCGTTTGTGCTATAGAGAGATGATAACCACTCTTGAATATTCATAGTTTACTTTAGTTGAGCGCAACCTTTTAATGTGAGGCGTGTCCTGCCAAATAAAATCTCAAAACCCATGGCCCTCACTTAGTTAATTTTAACTCTTTAAAAATCGAGGCGTGCCATTAGTTGAATTTTCCATGGCCCTCGCAAACCTTGTTATTAACTTGAAAGCGCATAGTTGCTTTAGGCGCGCTACTTTTAAAAATTACTTTCCTAAACTCGGGTGTGCATTTCATGTGACCCAAATCTAAATCTCAACAATATTAAATAAAACGTGTCGGGGACTGCGGGTGCATTTCATGTGGCGTGGTTCAAAGATGTGTTTTAGATAACGTTGAATCTTCTTAAAATTAATTAAAAGCGGCTAATAAGTTAAAAATGTACCATAGGCTAAAACATGTAATAAAATCATATAATAGTCTAATTATGATAGTTTAAGCGACCGTGCTAGAACCACAAAATCCGGGGATGCCTAACACCTTCCCTCGGGTTAACAGAATTCCTTATTCAGAATTTCTAGTTCGCAGACTTCAAAAGGAGAGTCGAAATTTCCTCGATTTGGGATTTAAAATAAACCGGTGACTTGGGACACCAAATAAACTATCCCAAGTGGCGATCCTGAAATAAATAAAATAATTCCATTTCGAATGATGTCACATAAATTGGAAAAACTCCCTTATATACTACCTTCGGGGTGGTGTGTAGAAAAGGAGGTGTGACAGCTCTGGCGACTCTGCTGTGGAAGAACCCAGAACTTCAGTTCAGTGTTCAAGAAATCGAGCTTAGAATAGCCGTTATGATTGGCTTTATCTGTTATCTGATTTTCCTACATGTTTGAGCCCAATGTGCTAAATGCTTTTTACCGCTTTAATATTTTATGAACTGTATATAAACTGCTACGAAACCCTTCCTTTCTCTGAGTCTTCTAAATCATGGAGAAGGGTGCACTTCATGTGACTTCTCTTCTGTCTAGAGTCTTATCCAATTTTAGAACGAGGTTCGGACAATTTTCAAAGCCGGTGAAACTTCTGTATTTTCGGTACGCTGCCCCTCCCCCCCTCCCCCCTCCCCCGGCTCGAGTTGTCCGCTCGGGTAAGCCAGGTCTAGAACAATAAACTCAGGTTTCAAATCTAGTATAATAAAGACTCATGCCGGATCCCTAGTAGGAACGTTTTGTTTGCATCACGTGCATTTGACTTAGGAGACTCAATGCAGGGGTTGAGTCTGTCTAGGACAGGTGTACCCAAATAAAAGACTATCCTGATGCATCTTACATGCTACTTGTATATCTGTCTGTTCAGGCTTGCATGTTGACTGACTTCTAGAATAGGGAAAGAAAAACAAAAAAGAGAAAAAAGAAAAAAAAGTGAGAGGTAGGTATTTAGAAAATTTTGAATCCCGAAATTCAAAAAAAAAAAAAAAGAAAAAAAAAAGAAAAGTCATTTCAAAATAAGTCATATTTTTCTGTTCCGTCAAAATGAGTGAACTACGCAGGTCTGATTCTCACCGGATGTGAGATACGTAGGCAAACCTCATCGGTTCCGGCCCACCATTTTCAAAAAAATCCAAAAATATTTTCCTTTACTTCCTTCTTTAGAAAGTCATTCTTTTAGACCCTATTGTTTTTAAAAAAAAATACAAAAATATTTTCTTCTGATTTTTCTCAAGGTCCAAAAAAACAAAACATTTTCATTCTTCTTTCGAAAATTTAAAAGAAAATTCAAGATTTAAAAATATTTTCTCTTTTCTTTAAAACTATTTCTTTCAAAAATAAAAAATAAAAAATTCTTTCTTCTTTAGAAGTTTTTCTTTCAAAATTTTAAAAAAAAATAAAAAAAAAAAGATCCAAAAATATTTTCATTCCTCTTTCGAAAATTAAAAAGAGAATTCGAAATTCAAAAATATTTTCTTTTTTCTTTAGAAGTATTTCTTTCCTGAATTCAAAATAAAAGTCCAAAAACTCAAAAATATTTTCTTTCTTCTTTTGAAGTTTTTCTTTCGAAATTCAAAAAGACAAAATAACAAAAATACAAATTGAAATCCAAAAAATTATATTCTCTTTCTTCTTTATAAGTCTTTCTTTTGAAAAAAGTGAAAAAAAATTAGTTTATTTACTTTGTTCCTGATCTTTCCGAACTACACAAGATCTGATTCATGTTCTCACATGATACGTAGGCAACCCACATCAGGCTCGATCAACCAAAAAAACAAAATGAAAAAAAATGAAGAAAAGAAAAAATTATTGATAATAATAAGGACTGACTAAGTCCATTCTAACATGTTTTGTTTTGATGAAGAAAGTTGAGGTGGTCGGTTTGTGGTAAGCTGGAAACACAAGATCCAAGGAAAAATGATAACTGACATCGAAGCTGTTACAAGCGCTCAAGAGACTCAACGTCAGAGGATTCAACAAGAGTCTACTATGGTTGAAGAAAATAGACTACTCAAACAAAACAATGACTGAAATATGTCAAGCATGGGCCAATGGCCAAGGACCGCCTTTTTCTTCTCATGGTTTCCCAAAGTTCACATCTATCTCGACTACTACCATTCCGATCTGAATGTCTGATCAATCCTGTCCACCTGGTTTCAGTCCTTATCCCAACTATACGACTACAACTGGGACTTCAATTGCACGCTCTCAAAGTTTGTCATTCCCAACCAATCAGACAACCTCTAATGTTATGCCCGTCTTCACCATCACACAACCGACGGTGGTGCAGAGGAAAACTCATGAGTCACAATTTTCTACCCAACCAGAGCAGCACCACTCTCCTGAGTACCACTCTTACTTGTTTGATCATCCTGCAAACATTGAGAAGCCTGCCCGAAAGATGGCACAGGAAGAAATAATCAAAAAACTGAAAATCTTAGAACAACAGTTGAAAAACATGCAAGGGTTGGAAGATCAAAAGAGTGTTGCCTTCAAAGATCTATGTATATTCCCCGATGTCCACTTGCCACCTAGTTTCAAGACTCCCAAATTAAAAAAAATATGAAGGACATGGAGACCCCATAGCCCACCTGAAAAGGTATTGCAATCAGCTAAGAGGTGTGGGGGAAATGAAGAATTACTGATGGCTTATTTTGTTGAAAGCCTTATGGGAGCAGCCTCCGAATGGTTTATGGATAAACATACCTCTCACTGGCATGTTTGGGATGACATGGCTCAGGTGTTTGTCAAACAGTTTCAATACAACTTTGACATTGCCCCAGACCGCAATTCCCTTTCAAACTTGAAGAACAAACCAAGTGAAAGTTGTTAGAGAATATGCCATTAAATGGAGAGAGCAAGCAACTAGAGTTAAGCGACCTATGGATGACCATGAGCTAATCACTGTCTTCCTTCAAGCGCAAGAGCCAGATTACTTTCAAAACATGATGTCCGCAGTTGGTAAATCCTTCTCGGAAGCAGTCAATATGGGAGAAATAGTAGAGAATGGTCTTAAGACAGGAAAAATTATAAGTCAGGCAGTTCTTAAAGCCGCAACTCAGGCTGTCCAGGTTGAATCTGATAATTTCAGTGACACAAATAAGAAGGATAAAGAAATCATGATGACAACAGGGCCGAGTAGAGGTCCCAGGAGAGCACCTCGAAGGTATGCGCAGCCTCATCAGGTTTCCCATGACTCCCCTGAGCAATACTATCCACTTCAGAACACACAATACTCTGTTGCTCCACCTCAGTATGTTGGCCAGCCACCAAAACACCTCAGAAGGCGAGTACGATCACAACAAAATCTCCTCCATCCTCCACAAAATTTTCAATTACTCTATAACCCACATCCAAGCCAGAGGTATAAAGGGGAAAAAAAGTTGAAAGATAATTTTACACTAATAGGAGAGTCCTATGCAAGCTTATTTGAGAAGTTAAAGCATTATGGCATGATTGCACCCATGCCTCCAAATCATGTGGACCCACGTGCAAGAAGCTTTGATCCTTCTAAAAGGTGTGAATACCATTCTAATGCCCAGGGCCACAATGTTGAAAGTTGTCGGTATTTGAAGAGAAATACAAAGGATGATCCAGAAAAACCTGATTGTGATTCAAGACAGTGACACCCAGAATATCACGCAGAATCATTTACCTGCACAGGATGATGCACACTTTGTGGGGATGATGCCTGGTGACATGGAGTATGAGTGTAACGACCCAACCAGTCGTTTTGAGCCCTAGCGAGTCATTTAGCAGTCTGAGGCCATGAGCAGCTCCATTTTAGGTGTTTTGACTGTATATGTGGTTAGAATTGAATTTCAGGAAAATCCAGAGTTAATTTAGAAGGAAAATTCTTATTTTGGAAGCTTAAAGATGAAAGAATGAACTAGGATTGGAATTGTGAATAAATGATCTCGAAATCGGGATCTGAAGGTTCCGGCAGGTTCGTATGATGATTTCGGACTCGGGCGTATGCCCGGATCGGGTTTTGGATGACCCGGAAGCATTTTGGCACCTATTGTGGAAGTTGGCATTTTGGAAGAAATTTTATAAGTTTGGTTTGAAGTGCGTTTCAGTGTTATCAATGTTCGTTTGGAATTCCGAGACTAGGAGTAGCTCCGTATGGTGATTCTGGAGTTGGGAGCGCAATCAGAAGTGAATTCGGAGGTCCGTAGGTCATTTTAAAGCCATTTGGCTAAAGATAGAAATTTGAAGGTTTTTGAGAAGTTTGACCGGAAGTGAACTTTTTGATATCGGGTTCGGAATCCGATTCCGGAAGTTGGAGTAGGTCCGTAATGTCAAATATGACTTATGTGCAAAATTTGAGGTCAATCGGACCTGATTTGATAGGTTTAAGCATCAAAAATAGATGTTGGAAAGTTCAAAGTTCATAAAGCTTGAATCGGGGTGTAATTCATGGTTTTCGCATTGTTTGATATGATTTGAGGCCTTGAGAAGGTCCGCAATGTGTTTTGGAATTGGTTGGTAGTTTTGGTTGAGGTCCCGGGGGCCTCGGGTGGATTCCGGGTTGTTAATGGATCGAAAATAGATTTTTGAGAAGGCTGAGGTTTGCTGGTTGCCGGTATTTCTGCTTCTGCGGAAATGGGACCACTGAAGCGGCCCCGCAGAAGCGAGGAAAAAGCTAGAGAAGCGGTTAGAGGGGAGGCAGCCCAGGACCACAGAAGCGGCCCTACATCCACATAAGTGGAACCGCAGAAGCGGTGGGCTCATCGTAGAAGCAAAAATGGGTTGGAGCTCAGGAACCGCAGAAGCAGAATCTTTTCCGCAAAAGCGGGACCGCGGAAGCGGGAGTAGTTCCGCAGAAGCGAAGGTACCTGGAGGCAGCAAGGGTGTTTTAAATCGTGATTTGGGTTCATTTCTCTCTTTTTTCTTGGCTTGGGGGCGATTCTTGGAGGATTCAAGAGGGGAATTCATTCATCAATGATAAGGTACGCTAATCCCACCTATTATGAGTTAAATACATTGATTATGTATAGATTTTAGCATGTAAATGGGTAGAAAATTTAGGGTTAGAGGAAAACCTAGAAAAAAATCATATTCTTGGAATTTAGCCACGATTTTGAGTATGTAATTAATAGAAAATAGTATATTTGAGCTCGTGAGTTCATGGGTAAACTTTATCTTTGAGAAATTTCGGATTTCCGAGCACGTGGGTCCAAGGGCATTTTTGTCAACTTTTTGTTCGGGGTTAGGAATTGTTACAAATTGGATTGTAAAGTTTAATTGAGCATATATTAATGGATTTGTATGAGCATTGGCTAGTTTTGGAGCTTTATGCGTTGGTTCGAGCCTTCGGAAGTATGTAGAATGCCGGTTATGAGCTTTCGGAGCGAGGTGAGTCTCCTTTCTAACCTTGTAAGAGGGAACTGTCCCCATAGGTGAAATAATTGATTATGTGCTCCTATTTGTGGGGGCTACGTACGCACGAGGTGACGAGATTCCGTGCGTAGCTACTATTATGCTATTGTCCGGGTAGTTAGGACCCAAAAGCATGTTATACTTGAATTATTTATGAACCCATCGATAGCTTGAATTGCTTAAATCACATTGAATTAGTAAGGGAATTACAAAAAGGATTAAACTTCATTTCTTAAAAATTGTTAAAGGAGAATTGGTTTTATTTGGATAATTATTCCCCGATAAAATTCTAATTAGCTATTTGAGTATGTATATTATGTGTACCTGAGTCGCATGGATGATTCGCGAGCAGGGTGATTGTGTATCTTATGTGTACCTGCGTTGCATGGATGATTCGCGAGCATGGTGATTGTTTATTTTATGTTGAACACATCGCATGGGTGATTCGCGAGAGGGGTAATAGATGCATCTATTGGTTCGGGCCGTTCAACCCTTGGCAGTGCACACTTTACATTCCTGTTGGATTGGGTCGTCGCCTTGGTGTGATTTGCGCATGTTACTTGTCGCTTGAGAATTTTAAATGTGGATTTGGCCCTTCGTGGCTTGACATAAATTGATAAGATAATAAAGAATAAACCTTAGAAGCCCTTGCTTAATTGTTGAAGGTGTTACCTATTTTCTGGCTTCGTGAATTTGAACTACTATATAAATCCATTATTTTCCTCGCATTTTCTAGAATATTGTTAATTGAACTCTAGTAAGTGTCGGAGTTGGCCATCTCGTCTATACTTATTCGAGATTAGGCGGGATTCTCATTGAGTACATGTTGTTTACGTACTCATACTACACTTCTGTGCATTTTTGTTGCACAGGTATATATACCTCTAGCAGCCTAATGGGCGTAGCAGCACGGATGACTCCAGGACTAGGTGAGCTGCATTGTTCGAGACGACCCGCAGCCAATGTAGTTCCTTTCAGAATTTGTATATTATTCCATGTCCACTATATTTCGGATAGATGTTGTATTTTATTTACCTTATCAGTAGTTGCTCATGCACTTTTGACAGCGGGTTGTAGGATGGTTTTCGAAAGATTTGTACTTATCATTATTATTTAATTTGAATTGAAGTAGAGATTGTTTTAATTATGAGATATGGAAGAAAAAATCCTAGATTTTCAAAGGTATTAAAATATAATTTATTTGATAATTTAGTTGGCTTGCCTGACAGAGGTGTCCGGCGCCACCACGACCCTTAGTGGATTTGGGGTTGTGACAATATGGTATCAGAGCACTAGGTTCCCGTCGGTCTCACGAGCCATGAGCAAGTCTAGAAGAGTCTCGCGGATCAGTACGGAGATGTATGGACTTATCCTCGGGAGGCTATAGGGCTGTAAGGAGTACTTCCCTTCTTGATTTCCTTATCGTGCGATTCGGTTCCTTTGAGGCTTATGCCTTTGATTCCTTCCATTCAATCTTAAATGACGCGAGCGCTTGTTATAAATCAAAATTTGTAGGATTGTAATGGCACTACAAATATGGTGCAGGATGATTTTCCCAGTATAGTTGATTGGACTATTATAGTCGCATTATGGAGGGATATTCTATTGTTTCAGCTCAGTAACAGAACTTCTAAGAGCCTTGAGGCTAGGCACAGGTTGCCATAATGCTTATGAGCGATTATTCCATAGTGTTGCTGTGATGGTAGGGTGGTTGCCACGTGTCGGGGCAGTGAATGAATTGAAGGGAGGTTTACTCAGTGTGTAATCAAAGGGATTCAGTATTTTATTCCTGGCAGGGGAAAGTCAATCGAACTAAGGATGGTTAGATGTGGGCTGGTGGGAGTAATGAAACGTGGTAATTGCAAGCGTGATGGAGTTCTCCTCTATATGGGGGTGCTGTTGTCCTAATTGAACATTTTAAGTTTGTCAGTGTTATGATCTGCTACAATTTGCCTTTAGGGCAAGATATTGCAAAATAGTATTGGGGATACGACTATCAGATATCGCAGGGTGCGGTGGTTTCAGATTGAATCAATATTGTAAATGTTGACGATTCGATAAAGATGACCTTCGGAAGGGTTTAAGTCAGTAGAGATTTGTGGGTTCAAGTTCTATGAAGATGAATTGTATTAAGTAACAATTAAGCAGCAAGAGATGAGAAAGACATGTGGGAAGTGTCAGGCAGAGTTTTAAACTACTAAAGGGCCAGGCTTAGGGGGGCGCAGGCTGAACAGTTGATTAAAGGAGTGAGTTTGCCCAAAGTGGGAGAGTGGCAGGGCTGTATAGGGCCTAGTAGTAGGATGACTACACACCTAAGGATAGTTTGGAAGGATCTGGGATTTTAGCGACGTGCAATGGAAGTCTGTAGATTTAATTCGAAATATGGTGTTGTTATGCGGTAGGAGATTTGGTATGACGGAAAGTAGCTGCTTGAAATGAAGAAATATGTAGCATGACTTTGAAGTGGAAGGATGTTGTCGCGCATTTAATAGGTGTCCACGAGGGGTAAAATGGACTGGTACAACTAGAGAGTGAGCTTGGACTCAAGAGGGTTATTCCCTGTCAGCAGTTTAGCGGTCGCGTGGTTGGCGAGGCTTCTGCGAAGAGTTCTACGGGTTATGCAGCAAAGGGAACTGTTGTGTGAATGTTGTTAATGATTTAGAGTATCAAATTGGGTCCTACGATAAAATATCGAGAATGGTGGCGGTTGATTGCACAAGGTTATGTCAATAAGAGATTAAGGAATCCCGGTGAATTCCAGAGTTGTGAAATAATATCTTCAAGCTAAGTGGGAGAGTCCCACCGCTTATGATTGGGTTGCATGGTTAACTACTTGTGAAGTTTCTAGATATTAGCATACTGAGGGGTTATCCCAGCTACGAAAAAATACCATAAGTAGTAATTTGAGTAGAGGAATTATTAAAGATGTGCTATGGTTGGCCTTATGGTCTCATGTTCGAACTCGGGAAAAGATTCAGGATTTATGCCTTGTATAGAAGCGGGTTTAAAGGGGATTGATTCTGCCAGGTGCTTTAGTGAGAGGGTATTAATGTGCTAGAAGATTTAGGGAGTTGATTATATTCAGGATCAAGTCAGAGCGGGTGGCTCTCAGCAACGGTCCTAGTAGATCCCAAGGGATAAAGTGTGGTGCCCAATGATTTCAAGTCTATAAGTACAACTAAGAATCAAGCCTTGTAGCAACTTATGAGAAGGTGCCCAGGATGTTCTATGATGTGTTACCTGGCGGTATAGCATTGGAGAGATATGAAACAGTCGTGGGATTTGAGACAGCATGGTCTCGTGTTCAAGGTCACTCGAGAGGAGTGCAAATGGAGTATGTTGTGTGTTGGATGGGATTAGTATTGTTTCTAAGGCAATCGGGGTGAATCGAAAGAAGATAGATTGGTTAGCCATAATTTAGTTAGCATGTTAGTGGTAGAGATCAGCTCTTTCGGCGTGATTAAATTATGCAAGTGATTTACGACGGTATGTATGAGGCTTATCAGTCGCCGTAATTGATATCATTCTGAACCATTCTTCTGTTGTGGCTTGTTATGTGGAACCAGATTCCGGAAGGGCTATGGTGGCTTAGACCACTACTTATAGATTTGCATATTCTACGGTTAGGAGAATTTACCTATGTGATATTATGGATATCCTAAAGTGAGTTAAATGAAAAGTTTTCATATGATGAAATGTTAACCTGTTAGTGGTTTCGGAGTTATGATGAAAATCGTGTTCGATCGTATATTGGCACGTTGGGTGCGGTGAGTAGCATGGAAATTTGAAGTGAGGATCAAGGTTGTAGTTTAGTGCTGGCAAGGATGTCACGGGCTCGGATGAGCAAGGAAATGGTTGAATGATTAAAGTAAATTGGTGTTTTCTTCAGCGCCACCTGAGATCGATGTCTTGTGAAAAAGGCTTTGCATCCTGGTTAAGGATTCTTGATCGCTTTTTAGCGTTAGTGCGACCGATGGTTTGGATGAGCGGACCCGTTATTTATTTTGGAAGGGAGCGTGTCCCACGGGAAGATTGTATAAGTGTGACATGTAGTCACTTGATTAACTAAAGATTTAAACCAAGTATGAGGATTGTGGTAATATCATTAATTGAGAATTTAGGCCTGGAGGGCACTTTGGTTATCGGGTTATGAACTGAGGAGGTTGTTCTGGTGATGATGGTTGTTCTTATGTGTTATGAGGGAAAGGGAGTTAATATGGACCATTGAAAGGTTATTAGCCAAGTTGGTGCAACCAGAAATCAACTTAAGATCAATAGATTGATTTATATGTGAACCGAGCTTTATATCAGGTCAGTTGTGTTCATTTCAGTAACGCGCTCCTTAGGGAGTAGTCAGGGTGTTATCTCGTTGTTAAATATTTCATGTAGTGATACATTGCGCCATGTGAGTTGTGAGACGGCATGAGAAATTGTGTATGTGTTGAGGATCCACGCGGGAATGTCGTATTATGAGCAAAATGGCTCTTGAGATTCAGATTATATATCGCACCTCAGCTGTGCTTGAGTTTCGTAGCTTATGGCGTTGTATGTTCCCTCAAGGATAGTATTATGCACTTAGCGTGGTTGTGACCAAATTCGATATCTTGTTGTAATGGGCAGCTTGGCCCGATATATGTCTCCTTATGTGAGTTCTATGTGTGAATCGGTTGGCACGCCGCCATGGGTATTTCATTTGGATCGGGTGGCACGCTGCCATGGGTATGTTATTTGGATCGGGTGGCATGCCGCTATGGGTATGTTATTTGGATCAGGTTGCACGCCGCAACAGTGTGATGTTCAGTACAGTTCCCCTATTTGCCTTTATGTGTTTTGATTCCCATTTTTCGAGGTGAGCTCGTTCTAGCTGTGAGCCCGCGTCGCATGTATGGTTCGCGAGCGGGGTGTCTGTTTAGCATGTACCCGCGTAGCATATATGATTCGTGAGCGGGGTAATTAGATCTCCTTTTCAGAGTTCGTTTCCTTCTGTATCACGTTCTAATTGGTAGCCTATTGGCACATGGTAGCATCATATTGGACTTTTGATTGTGTCCGAGGTAGCTTATTCCCTGAGCAGTTCATACTAGGTGAGACGAGATTATTGGATTTAGGACCAATGAAATTGGATTATGTGAAGTGAATTAAGGAGCTAAGACCATTAAACGGTTCAGGAAGAGGAAATGACTCTTGTTAGGGGGATAGACCCAATGATTTGTTGATTCAGCAGTTGGTTATGAATTTCAGCACATCTCTTCCGTCGTGTCAGTGTTGTAAAGGTTAGAGCAAGACCCATGTAGGTCATGAGATGCAATGGAGCATCAGATTAGTAGGATTTTGACTAAGTTGATCAGAAAAAGAGTCATTGTGGTCCTATGAGTAAGTAATACAAAGTGTGAATTTAACAAAGTTATGCAGTCATATTTGAGCACAGGGTATAGTGATTGATATGGTGATCGTATGATGGAATCAGGCCTAGCATTTAGTTCCGGATGTTAGAATCGGACTTTGAGGCGTATCTGCTTGAATAAAAGAGGATATCTTCAGAATTGATAGAGCTAATGTGCTCAATTGAATTGTGGTAGAACGGGAAGGTGCATGAGAAGTTAAACAGTGATTTCAGACCATTCCAGTGTAGTTCTCAGCAAGTTCGAGGACGAATGTATGTTTAAGTGGGAGAGAATGTAACGACCCTACCGGTCGTTTTGAGCCCTAGCGAGTTGTTTAGCAGCCTGAGGCCATGAGCAGCTCCATTTCAGGTGTTATGACTTGTACGTGTGGTCGGAATTGAATTTCGGGAAAATCCAGAGTTAATTTAGAAGGAAAGTTCTTATTTTGGAAGCTTAAAGCTGAAAGAACGAACTAGGATTGGAATTGTGAGTAACAACCTTGGAATCGGGATCTGAAGGTTCCAGCAGGTTCGTATGATGATTCTGGACTCGAGCGTATGCCCGAATCGGATTTTGGATGACTCGGGAGTGTTTTGGCGCCTATTATGGAAGTTGGCATTTTGGAAGAAATTTCATAAGTTTGGTTTGAAGTGCGTTTCAGTGTTATCAATGTTCGTTTGGAATTTCGAGACTGGGAGTAGCTCCGTATGGTGATTCTGGAGTTGGGAGCGCGATCGGAAGTGAATTCGGAGGTCCGTAAGTCATTTTGAAGCCATTTGGCTAAAGATAGAAATTTGAAGGTTTTTGAGAAGTTTGACCGGAAGTGTACTTTTTGATATTGGGGTCGGAATCCAAAAGTTGGAGTAGGTCCGTAATGTCAAATATGACTTATGTGCAAAATTTGAGGTCAATCGGACCTGATTTGATAGGTTTAAGCATCGAAAATAGATGTTGGAAAGTTCAAAGTTCATAAAGCTTGAATCGGGGTGTAATTCATGGTTTTCGCATTGTTTGATATGATTTGAAGCCTCGAGCAAGTCCGTAATGTGTTTTGGGATTGGTTGGTAGTTTTGGTTGACGTCCCGGGGGCCTTGGGTGGATTACGGATGGTTAACGGATCGAAAATAGATTTTTGAGAAGGCTGAGGTTTGCTGGTTGCTGGTATTTCCACTTTTGCGGAAATGGGAAGGCTGAGGTTTGCTGGTTGCTGGTATTTCTGCTTTTGCGGAAATGGGACCGCAGAAGCGGCCCCACAGAAGCGAGGAAAAGGCCGCAGAAGCGGTTAGAGGGGAGGCAGCCCAGGACCGCAGAAGAGGTGGGCTCATCACAGAAGCAAAAATGGGTTGGAGCCCAGGGACCGCAGAAGCGGAATCTTTTCCGTAAAAGCGGGACCGCGGAAGCGGGAGTAGTTTCGCAGAAGCGAAGGTACCTGGAGGCAGCAAGTGTGTTTTAAATCGTGATTTGGGTTCATTTCTCTCTTTTTTCTTGGCTTGGGAGTGATTCTTAGAGGATTCAAGAGGGGAATTCATTCATCAATGATAAGGTAAGCTAATCCCACCTATTATGAGTTCAATACATTGATTATGTATAGATTTTAGCATGTAAATGGGTAGAAAATTTAGGGTTAGAGGAAAACCTAGAAAAAAAAAATCATATTCTTGGAATTTAGCCACGATTTTGAGTATGAAATTAAGAGAAAATCATATATTTGAGCTCGTGAGTTCATGGGTAAACTTTATCTTCGAGAAATTTCGGATTTCCGAGCACGTAGGTCCAAGGGCATTTTTGTCAACTTTTCATTCGGGGTTAGGAATTGTTACAAATTGGGTTGTAAAGTTCAATTGAGCTTATATTAATGGATTTGTATGAGCATTGGCTAGTTTTGGAGCTTTGTGCGTTGGTTAGAGCCTTTGGAAGTATGTAGAATGCCGGTTTTGAGCCTTCGGAGCGAGGTGAGTCTCCTTTCTAACCTTGTAAGAGGGAACTGTCCCCATAGGTGAAATAATTGATTATGTGCTCCTATTTGTGGGGGCTACGTACGCACGAGGTGACGAGAGTCCGTGCGTAGCTACTATTATGCTATTGTCCGGGTAGTTAGGACCCAAAAGCATGTTATACTTGAATTATTTATGAACCCATTGATAGCTTGAATTGCTTAAATCACATTGAATTAGTAAGAGAAATACAAAAAGGATTAAAATTCATTTCTTAAAAATTGTTAAAGGAGAATTGGTTTTATTTGGATAATTATTCCCGGATAAAATTCTAATTGGCTATTTGAGCATGTATATTATGTGTACCTGCGTCGCATGGATGATTCGCGAGCAGGGTGATTATGTATCTTATGTGTACCTGCGTCGCATGGATGATTGGCGAGCATGGTGATTTTTTATTTTATGTTGACCGCGTCGTATGGATGATTCGTGAGCGGGGTAATAAATGCATCTATTGGTTCGAGATGTTCGACCCTCGGCAGTGCACAGTTTACATTCTTGTTGGATCGGGCCGTCGCCTCGGTGTGATTTGCGCATGTTACTTGTCGCTTGAGAATTTTAAATGTGGATTTAGCCCTTCGTGGCTTGATATAAATTGATAAGATAATAAAGAATAAACCTTGGAAGCACTTGCTTAATTGTTAAAGGTGTTACCTGTTTTCTAGCTTCGCGAATTTGAAATACTATATAAATCCATGATTTTCCTCCCATTTTCTAGAATATCGTTAATTGACCTCTAGTGAGTGTCAGAGTTGGCCATCTCGTCTCTACTTCTTCGAGATTAGGCGGGATACTCGTTGAGTACATGTTGTTTACGTACTCATACTATACTTCTGTGCATTTTTGTTGCACAGGTATATATACCTCTAGCAGCCTACTGGGCGTAGCAGCACGGATGACTCAGGGACTAGGTGAGCTGCATTGTTCGAGACGACCTGCAGCCAGTGTAGTTCCTTTTAGCATTTGTATATTATTCCATGTCCACTGTATTTCGGAGAGATGTTGTATTTTATTTACCTTATCTGTAGTTGCTCATGCACTTGTGACACCGGGTTCTGGGATGGTTTTCGAAAGATTTGTACTTATCATTATTATCTAATTTGAATTAAAGTAGAGATTGTTTTAATTATGAGATATGGAAGGAAAAATCCTATATTTTCAAAGGTATTAAAAGAGAATTTATTTGATAATTTAGTTGGCTTGCTTGATAGAGGTGTCCGGCGCCACCACGACCCTTAGTTGATTTTGGGTCATGACAATGAGAATCCTCTCGGGAACTTGCTAACTGCAGTTAATGATGTTGAAATATGAGAATGCTCTACTGATTCTGATGAGCAAATTTGTGGCTAAATGTCAAGCCTAGCAATTGAAAAGTCATTCCCTCCTCACTAGGAAGGAATTTTGGTAGCTTGTTTTGATATTTTTTCTATTATCTGGGTTATTTCAGGGTTGTGATCCAGATTTTATTTGTTTTATTGAGTCAAACCCTTCTATCCCTCCATTTTGTTTGTGTGAGTCTTTTCTGTCTGTTTTGTTGCTATTTTCATTATCCGGGTTGTTTTAGGGTTGTAACTCAGATTTTAGGTTGCTTGTTTAGTTGTCAAACCCTTCCATCCCTTTTCAATAAAATACAGGTTGTCCTTTAGTGTCATTCTATTCCTAGTTCTTTTCTCGCTAGTTTTAATGACATGACACGCATGCAAAAATTTTGGCTAGATCTTATAAACTGATTTAATCTGGAATTGGATAAAAAAATACTTTTGAGGATGAATAAAGAGTTGAAATACTTTGGAATTAAGGACGAGTAAAATTCACCTTCAATTCATTGTGAAGATCAGGCTTGATGATGTTTAATAAATTAAAGTTTGTTGGAAAGTTTGACATTAGGGGATGGAAAGTGTCTTGTGACCACTACACACCAAGAAGACAGACATGTTCAACAATGCTGTGATAGCGAAAATATACTATAATTGGCGTTCTTGACGCTGGGAGGCCCTGTTTCTGCTACCCAAACATGTTATACCCTTTGTCACCCCTTTGTGTATGTGTTATTTTCTTTAACCACCCTCTTTTGGAATCAAGTTTAGAGTCAAGCGTCAAAAAAAATGAAAAAAAGGGAAAAAGAAAAAGAAAAAGAAAAAAAAGTTCATGTCCCAAGAGTACAAACTGGGACAATTTTCAAGTAAAAAAAAATGAAGAAGAAAAGAACTATCAAAGGTCCATGCCCCCAGAAAATAGAAGCTGGGGCAACTTGTTTGGAAAAAAAAAGAAAAAAAAAGAAAGAAAGAAAAAAATGAAAAAAGAGAAACAGAAAGAAGATGAAAAAAATTAGTTAGGTAAGATGTTTGAACTACGTTAGACCTGATTCCTTTTAAAAAAAGGATACGTTGGCAGCCACACGGTTCGGTCCAACCAAATAGAAATTCAGAAAAAGAAAAGAAAAAACAAAAGAAAAATCTCAAAAAAAATCCTCAATAGCTGAAACTATTAAAAAAGTTGCGCAGCTCTGGCGATTTGGCGATTTTAGAGAGAGAAACAGTGCGCAACAGCTTTATGGCCACGCCGGCCGGCGGCCAGCCACCTCCTATGGCTGGGCTGCCTCCCCAACCACCCATTAACATTACCCAACCATCAATGAACCAGATAACAATCAAAAATCCATGAATTATGTGAAAGCTGTTAATTCTACGGAGCCTACTACTGCCATGCATGGCCTTAATTTAACTGTTGGTCCTATTCCACTTCGACGTGCACAATTCTTTCAAGGACAACCAACTATTTGCATATGAACATAATTGAAGGATTACAATATGCTGTAGTGCGTAAATTTTCATACGGATGGCCTGAACTTAGTGAAATACGTCGCATTGTTCCTATACAATGTGGTATCAAAGGTGAGTGTAATATTGGGTATTTATGTGATAGGCATGTGTTGGTAAGGCTTACATTGTGGCAAGACTTTGTAGATTTTTCATCTAAAGGAGTATATTATGTTAAGGATAAATTTGGTGTGGAGTATCAAATGAGAACTCTTATTTATGATACAAAATTTAAGGTAGGGGAGGAAACACCTAAGGTTATGGCTTGGATTTCCTTCCGCAATTTATTACCTACTTATTTTGTTAAAGAGAGTTTGTTTTCATTAGCTTCAGCAGTAGGAAAACCTTTGCAACTTGATAAAGCTACAGTTAATAAAACCAGGCCTAGTTGTGCTAGAGTGAAGGTGCTGATTGATCTCGTAGCTGAACTTCCAAAGAAGGTTCGTATGGACATTGTCAATGAAGCTACTGGGGGTATTAGAACAGAATGGGTGAATATTAATTATGACTATTTCCCTAAGTATTGTAAGGAATGTAGATTACAAGGGCATGACATGTTTTAATGTTAGAAACTACATCCTGAATTCATAGCAAATAGAAATGATGTTAAGCAGGAGACAAATGAAGTTGTAGGTAAAGGTATCAATGATAAGGGTCCTTTGATGATTCTATCTAGTGGTAAAATTGTTGGAAACCAAGGAGCTCAATGGAAGGAGGTTAGAGATAGGAGAATGCAAGGCAGGGATAAGCAGGCAACAGACTTAGTGGAATCCAAACATGCAACTGTTCCAGCTGTTAAACAACAGGTAGAAATACCAAAACAGGTGGAAAATACTATTAACAATGGAAAAGAAATTGTTCCTGTTGACAAGAGGAATGATCAAGTACAAACCAATAACAAATTTGCTATACTGGAGATAGAAGAGAGTGAGAATGATGCTATTAATCAATTGGCTTTGGTGGAGACTCATCAAAATGTTGTACCTATAGCAAAAGAAGGTGTTAAACTGAATGCTGAAGCACCATTTTTCATGCCTATTTCACCAGATAAAGGAAAGAATGGGGGAAGAAAGCACACAGATGCAATGCCAGCAGCTAGCTCAAATCCAGCAGGAGTTAATAAACAAAAGGAAGAGGAATCAACAAGGAATAAAGGAACTAATGATGGCAAGGTGAAGGAGGCTACAACAGCTTGGGTGCAAAGAGCTTTCAAAAGTAATGAAGTTGTAATGAATACATCAGTACAAGAAATTCCATCACAGGACACTAGGGTGGAGAATGAACTTGTGAAGAAGGGTCAACATGATAATATAGTTGACACTGATTATGAGATTTTCAAAAGCAATAAAAAAGTCAAATGGAGTGGAGGTAGACTATGGGCTGATCAGACTGAAGAAGATGAAGAAGAAGGAGTAATTCCTGATGTCATGCAAAGTGAAGAGGAATTTGGTGGAGATGCAATGGAAGATGAAGAAAAGAGTGTGAATGGAAAGGCCAAGGTAGCAGGAGTTTCTGATGAGCAACATGTCAACAAAGGAGAGCATGAAAACAAGGGTGAACACAAGAATAATGGAGAGCAAGGCAGCAATACAACTTTGAAAGGTACAGATGGGGCAATTAGTCAGGAAAATATAGAAAGAGTAAACAAGCAAGGGAATATAGTTGAATCAAAGGCTCAGGAAACAACAAAATGTCCAAGCAGCAAGGACATTGCTACAGAGGTACAGTTTGCCAAAGAAGGGAATATTACTATCACAGATCCCGGTGGAACAAATCAAAATGTAGAGGAGAGTAAAGGAAAAGAACTAGAAGAAGAAAAGTCAGAAGGGGTCAACAACAACATGAACAAGGAAGTACAAGGAATAATTGCTTCAGTAGTACCTGCAACTGTGCTATCTATTAAAGGAAGTGATCATCCTTTAGTTTCAGCAGAACATGCAACCAAGATCACTGCGGTACAGGATACCAAGGATGATGAAGAAGATAAGGAGAATGCAGGACATGGGGGTAGAGATATGGATGAAGAATCAACTGCTCATAATTTCCTCAATGTAGCCAAGCAAGGAGATTTATCTCCAAGGCACATTGAACAGGTTAAATCAGCAACAGGAGGTAGAAAGAAGCAAGTAAAAGATACTCCTATTCCTGCAGTTGGAGTACGTACAAGAAGAACATCTAGATCTCTTAATCATTAATGGATGCAATTATTTGGAATGTCAGGTATGTTAATACTATGCAAGCTTTTGAAAGGATGATTCTTATGCATAGACAACACCATTTTGAATTTATTGGTGTATTAGAACCCATGCAACAAGCTAACAAGGTGGAAGGATACAGAAGAAGGATAGGTCTTGCTCAGGCAGTAGTTAATGTGTCACATAAAATATGGGAATTTATTGATGAGGTTTATGAAGTAGACATTATGTATAATATGGTTCAGCAACTGACTTTGAAATTATTCCACACTGAAACACATGTGGAACTGATTCTAACATTGGTATATGCTAAATGTGATCACATTGAGAGAATAGAATTGTGGGACTCATTATATGCAATGGCATCTGATATGACATCTCCTTGGTTGGTTGGGGGAGACTTTAATGTCATTTGGGACGAGGAAGAGAAGTTTGGTGGATTGCCTGTGTCATTAAATGAAGTGGATGACTTTAGACACTGTATAAACACTTGTAATTTATCAAAACTCGGATTCAAAGGTAGTATATTTACCTGGTGGAATGGAAGATCTGAGGATGATTGTATATTTAAGAGACTAGACAGGTGTTTTGGGAATGCAGAGTTGCAAGAGACTTTTCCAGGATTGGAGGTTACTCACCTATCTAAGATTGGGTCAGACCATTGTCCTATGCAGCTTAAATGTGACATTGAAACACCTCCAATCAAGAAACCTTTTAGATTCTGAATTTCTGGACTAAACATGATTCATTTAAAGCAGTAGTGAAAGAGAATTGGACAGCAGACTTCTATGCAAATCCTTTTGTGCTTTTCAATTTTAAATTAAAGAAGTTGAAGAAAGTGTTATCCAACTGGAGTAGAACAACCTTTGGTGATATTTTTTAGAAGATTGCTAGCTTAGAAGAAGTAGTGCTAGTACATGAAAGACAATTTGAGGCATATCCTACACAGATGAACAGAGAAAGACTAAAGAAGGTGCAGGCAGAAATGATGAAATATCTAGCATTAGAGGAGGAATTCTGGAAGCAAAAGGCAGGAATGTCATGGTTCAAAGATGGTGATAGAAACACCAAATTCTTTCATGCCCAAGTCAGAGGAAGAAGGAAGAGGCTACAATTAAAAAGGATCAAGGATGGTAATGGCAATTGGTTGGAAGAAGATGAAGAAATTGCAGAAGAAGCAGTAAATTTTTATAAGGAACAATTTACAGAAGCTACTGTTCCTTCAGTATTTCATATCATGGAACATATTCCTCGATTGATAGAGGATGAGCAAAATGAGAAATTGATAGCAATACCTACAAGAGATGAAGTAAAAAATGCAGTATATAGTTTGAATGGGGAATCAGTAGGTGGTCCTGATGGATATACTGGTTCTTTTTTTCAAACATGTTGGGATATTGTGGGTGAGGATATTCATGCAATGGTAGTAGCATTTTTTAATGGTCAGTAGTTGCCAAATGTGTTACTCATACAAACCTGGTGCTCTTGCCAAAAAAGAAAGAAGTTACAACCTTTTCTGATCCGAGGCCAATTAGTTTAAGTAACATCATTAACAAGATTTTTTCAAGAGTGATACATGAAAGGTTGGTGGAGTTATTACCTGGCATAATTTCAGAAGAACAAGCAGGATTTGTAAAGGGGAAGAGTATAGTGGAGAATGTACTTCTAACTCAGGAGATCATAACAGACATCAGGCTCAGAACTAAAGCTGGACCAAATGTGGTCATTAAATTAGATATGACAAACGCTTATGACAGGGTTTCATGGCTGTTTCTAACCAAGATGCTGAGAAAACTAGGATTTTGTGAAAGATTTATTAGATTGATTTTTGACCTGTTAGGTAACAACTGGTATTCAGTGTTGGTAAATGGCCAAGCTCATGGTTTCTTCAAATCCTCAAGAGGGGTTAAACAAGGAGATCCTCTATCTCAAACTTTGTTTATCCTATCTGCAGAAGCTCTCTCAAGGGGTCTTAATTCTCTGCATCTAAACCTGTACTTCTGTGGATTTGGACTGCCCAAGTGGAGTCCAAAAATTAATCATTTGGCATATGCAGATGATACAATAATCTTTTGCTCATTTGATGCTACATCCCTGAGGTTAGTAATGGAGATTCTTCATTTGTATGAAGCTGCTTCAGGGCAGGTGATTAACAAAAGCAAATCAGCTGTATACATGCACCATTTGATAGATCTGGAGGTGGTTAGAAAGGTTGAGAGAGTAACAGGGATAGGGAGGCAAGATTTTCCTTTCACTTATTTAGGGTGTCCTATTTTCTATGCAAGGAGAAAACTTGCATATTTTCAACCCATGATAACAAAGGTGTTGGATAAGCTACAGACATGGAAAGGAAAGCTACTATATATTGGGGAAGAGCTGTGCTAATCTCTAGTGTGCTACAAAGTATGCCTTTGCACCTACTTTCTGCAGTAAATCCTCCTAACAATGTGATAAAAAGATTGCATAAGATTTTTGCTCAATTCTTTTGGAGCAGTGCTGTGGGATGTCAGAGTAGGCATTGGGCATCATGGACTACTTTATGCATGCCACATGAAGAAGGAGGAATAGGATTCAGGTCATTACATGATGTATCTAAAGCTTTCTTTTGTAAGATGTGGTGGAAGTTCAGGACTATGCCTAGTCTATGGAGTTCCTTCATGTGTCAGAAGTACTGCAAGAAGTTGAATGCAGTAGTGGTACCATGGAGGGAAGGATCTCATATTTGGAGGAAAATGCTGGAATGTAGAGATTTAATAGAGCATCAAATCATCTGGAAATTGAGAATGGGTTCTTCAATGTTTTGGTATGACAATTGGACTGGATTGGGTGCTCTATATTTTTTGGTTCCACAGAATTTTGGTATAGATGAAGACATAATAAATGTGAATGATTTAGTGGATAATGGAGCATGGGATGCTACAAGGCTACTGCAGATTCTTCCTGAAGAGTTAGCTATGCATATTATAGAGAAGATTGATCCTCCCTCACAGCAGAATTTTCTTGATGTTCCCTTTTGGATGCTTGAAACAAGGGGCAATTTTACTGTGAAATCAGCATGGGAATATTTGAGAAGGAGAGAAGATCATAGGATATCATATAAGATGATATGGGTAAAGGGGCTTCCTTTTAAAATTTCTTTCTTTATGTGGAAGGTTTGGAAAGCTAGGCTACCTCTGGATGATTTCATGAAGAAGCTTGGTTATCAAATGCCATCTAGATGCTGGTGCTGCACAGAACCTAAGGAAGAAACACTTCTACATTTGTACTATACATCAAATGCTGCAGAAAGGGTGTGGAAATGTTTCTTACAAAGAGCAGGAATAGCAGTGCAAGGATTGACTCTACATCAAGCTATTACAAAATGTTGGACCAAATCAGATATCCCAAGGTTAAAACTAATAATGCAAGCTGTTCCATCATGCATAGTGTGGGAGTTATGGAAGATAAGAAATAGTCTAAAATACGGGGATTTAGTATCAGTGAATAGGGTTATATACCAGGTATCTACTCATCTTCAGCATTTAGTTCAACTGAGGAAGCCTGGACTTAAGGTACCTCACAGGTGGATAGATATATTGACTATGTTGGAGAATTATACACCAAAACTGTAGTATAATAAGGTGTTATGGGAATTTCCTTTGGAGGGGTGGATCAAAGTTAACACTGATGGGGCATCAAGGGGGAATCTTAGGAGAAGTGCCATAGGTTTGTGTATAAGAGATGCGAAAGGGGATGTGAAATATGCTATGGGGAGGGAGATCCCTGACTGCTCTAATAATGAAGCAGAAGCAAGAGCAATCCTTGAAGGTCTAAGAATGTGCAAGGTATACAATTATTCTCATATTTGGCTTCAGACTGACTCTATGCTGTTGAAAAATATTATAGAAGGAACATGGAAGCCTCCTTGGTGTATAATTGATCATGTGGAAGAGATCCAGAAGTTAATGGAAGGGTTTGTATTCAGGGTGACACATATATTCAGGGAAGGGAATAAATTGGCAGACCACCTGGCAAATTATGCATTGGATTTTGGAGATAAAGAATGCTTTGAATTTAGGGATCTGGACATACAAGGAAGGAGGATCATAAATGAGGATAAGTTACAATGTCCTTATTTAAGAGTAAAGGTTTTAAGAAGTTAGGAAGGGAAGATGAAAGTAGTAACAGAAGCAGGAAGAAATATGGATCACAAATTTGTTTTCACTAACTTTGTTTTCTTTTTTGCAGGAGTATTTAAAGTACAGATGCCTTGCCCTCTATTCCGAATTCAATGGGTGGTATTAGAACTATGTGCTCATTCCCTTGAAGAAGGAAAAGGGGTATGCTCAAGCATAACATGTGGGAGAAATATCATGATGCAACACAGTATACACAACAGAAAGTTGTCAGGAGTCCTGAGCAAAAGTTACAATTTATCACATAGGACAACAGGATATCATTTAATCGCAAGACAGATAATAGCAAAAGGTTTCTATGCTATATATATTCTATATATTAAGGAAACCTCAAATGGTGGTATTAGTACTATGTACTTAGCCCATTGGGGAGGAACTAAATATATAGTATGGTATAGTAATAGGGAAGCAACCACGGGAATATCTGTAGAATACAGACTCATGCAGGAATCAACTAGAAGGCTGAGTAGAGTGTTAGATTTTAGCACTTCAATTCTGATCAGTAATTGCAATTTCCCACAAAGGAGAGCAGGATATCACAGCCACAGAAGCAGGACAACATCAACACACACAAAATCTAAGCAAGCAAATATGTGATCGCACACAAGCACACAGTTGCAAAAGCTCCTAAAGCCCATTTATGACTTGTGGCATTTGAATGCAAGAATTTAGGGTGAACTCTGACATGATCCACGCCAACTGTATGATCATGACCAGCCGCGAAAAAACCTCCATTCGTTCCATCATAATCTCCAGCTTTCCAAAATTATTTACAACTTGGAATATTAGCAGATAAGTAACCAATTAATTAGTTGAAACAGATACAGAATGATTCTCAACCTTTGGATGAATCGATATAGGTGCAATAATACCACTATTATTGCTAATTTTTATCTTCTTGAAAGGACTTCCTCCTTCTATATCATCAAAATAAGAACCAAAACCATCGTTTATACGAATCATATGATCAGTTGTGTTTGTTGGGACGATAGTAGTAGTGTTCTGATAGGTGTATGTTGGGTCGACGATTTCTTGCGTGACAGGCATGGTGATCATGTTGTGAAAATTTTGATCAAGAAATAGAGTTCTTGTATGTCGATGAAAGGGGTTGAGGGAATGTATAGTTTTGAGAAGTTGAAAGAAGAAATGAAGAACAGATTTCAAAGAATGGGAAAAGAGAACTACTTTTTCAACTTAGAGCCCGTTTGACTTAGCTGATTTAGAGTAGTCGATAAACATTAGGTGCTAAAAAATCCTTTTAAATTCTGAAGCTGATTTAACAAATAAGCAGTTACGTGTTTGGATAAAAGTGTTAAAATTAATAATAAGTAGCTGAAGAACGGGGTATACGATGAGTTTTGTTTTAAAAAGAAGTATTTTAGGGATAGAATAACAAATATTTTAGTCAAACCTAAAGTGCTTATAAGCTGAAATTTGATAAGTTGGGGGAGACCAACTTATGGCGTTTGGCTTATAAGCACTTAACTCATAAGCACTTTTAATTTTACCAAACTCGTAGATAAATTAAAAAGTGTTTGACCAGCTTATAAATTTAGTCAAACACCCTCTTAAAACTGAGTTCAGAATGTGCAATAGTAGTAGCTTATTTTATATAGAGGAGTTGTGGCTTCTCCTACTTCTATTTGGATTTGGATTCATGTAAAAAATTTGTATCCCCAATGACTCTAATTTGTTTCATTGTTGAGGGTTAGTCCAAATAAGAAAAGGAAAAGTTTTTAAACTTGGGACTCTAACATGAATTGGGATTTGTTATAAACCAACTTTAGCAAACCTAAACATACTATAGAACAAATTATGAACCAAAAAAAATTGGGAATATACAAAACTTTTTATGAATAGAATTCTATTTGGAGTGAATGTCTATCTTGTAGAAAGTTTTACTTTGTGACTAAGTCATTTTTGCCCTATAAATAGAGGGGTCTTATTCCATTGTAAGTTATCCCAAAATTCAATAAGAATTCCCTCTCTCTCTTTCTCTGCAATATTGCTCTTGTTCTTTTATTATTTTATAACACGTTATCAACACGAGACTCTACCGTATCAAGAAGCTCTTTAAGAAGATTAAGGTAATTTTTCTCCTCTTTTTAATTATGACTGACATTATGAAAAGAAAGTTCGTTGCCCTTGAAATTTCGAGCAAGAACTATATGACATGGGTGTTGGATGCTGAAATCCATTTAGATGCAATGGGTCTTGGAGACGCCATTAAAGACAGAAATAAAGCATCCACCCAAGACTGTGCTAAGGACTTGATTTTCTTGCGCCATCACCTTGATGAAGGGTTGAAAATTGAATATCTCACAGTCAAAGATCCACTTATTTTGTAGAATGTCTTAAAAGAAAGATATGACAACTTAAAGTTGGTCACTCTTCCACAAACACAATATGATTGGGCTCATCTGAGGCTCCAAGACTTTAAGTCTGTTTCTGAATATAATTCTGCGATGTTCATAATTACTTCTAAATTGAAACTCTGTGGAGATACTGTCACTGATTATGATATGCTTGAAATTTTTTTTACAATGTTTCATGCCTCCAATATGGTTCTGCAACAGCAGTACAGAGAGAAAGGTTTCAAAAAGTACTCTGAGCTGATTTCTCTTCTTCTTGTGGCTGAGCGAATTAGGTGGCGACTCTTCAAACATGCAAAACCCAATTCCCAAAAGGAAAGAGTTGTCACATACCCAAAATGTCATTAACCCAATTCTCCAGAGGCGAGGAGGAAAAAAAAGGGGGCGCGACAGTATGGCGACTCTGCTAGGGATAATTAGGCTTTTATTATTTCAGATTGTACCTGTGAATTTGTACTTTCCTTTCATATGCAATTACCTATTTAAATTCCTTTAAGCATTTAATTTCTTTTACAAAGCAAAGCTGACTTATCTTCTTCTTTTCTTTTCTTTTCTTTATTTCTAGTCTATTGTTATAAACTGCTGTATTTACTGCTTTCTTAAACATGCAAATAAGTGACCACATGTTTTTTTAATTATTGCATAATCATGCTCAACCTCATATTCCACTCGTTCCAAGCAAATACCATAACAACGCTTATAATGAGTGGTTGCGCTCTTCCTATATTATTATCCCCTAAATTTGGAAACTCATATTTGCTGTAAAACCAGTCAATCAACGGTGCAGTTGACAATTCCGTACCTTCCCCCTTAAGTTGTCCGCTCGAGGGTACCACTCTAAAACCCCATAGAAACCTTATTCTATTTAAACTATGCATGCATCATGGTCAAACCTAGCTGGGTCAGTTATGTTGTCCACATAATGATCTTTTAAGATAGCCTTGTCCAAACTCCACTAGATTTTCCTAAACCCAAACGGAAATCACCACGTTCTGTGCATTTATTTGGAGATCTGGAATGTGTCATGCTATTTGTTGGTATTAATAGTCTAGTCCGGTGGGGGTAAGTGCCTAACCTTCTTTGCCTTGCAGAAATATGAGTCACGAAGTCCCTAGATTCGGCATGGTCACCAACATCCATCCAAGGTTGCTAAGCTGGTGGAGGGATCTTCATTCTAGTGATCGAAATCTTGTCAGAAAGTATCTGGGAAACCGACCATCCCTTTTGGAGGTCCAACCTAATAACATGATCATAGAAGCTGCCATAGTGTTTTGGGATTGTGAAAGGGCCGTGTTCTGCTTTGGGGACATCTAGCCAGAGCATACATGTTGCTGGTATTTCGTGAGTTGGGAAAGCTGTTCGACGGAGCCAGGGATACCAAATCTGGGGATGGTCCTTCTGGGACCAAGTATATACGAATTTTGCTTTTCGCTTTATAAAATGTAATAAGGCCAATGGCCATTAGTTATTTCCATTTCCTGTTTATTTAATGTCAATCAGTGAAATGAGGCATTCAACATCCTATGTTCTCCAAATCAACTTTTGCTAGGCCTACCTTGGGCACAACGAGTCTCCCAAATTAGGACACGCTTTATATTCCTGCACTATGTGTTAATATATTGCAATATTTTTATGACCCTTACTAACTTGGTTACCTTTTTATTTTGTTATTCCCCTCCCCAAAGGTTAGTTCGAGCACTCAAACAATGTTATCCTATTCCACAAGATCTAAGGGCCCTCCACCCACTCCTCCTATAAGTCCTGTTAAGAACAAAAAAAGGGCAAAATGAAAGATTTGAATGTCAAAAAGGAGATCACATCAGCAGAGTCCATTGATGGCCATGGTATTTGGGTTTCCAATGAAAATGTGTCACAACTCAAGCAAAAATTGTTGAAGTTTCAAAAAGAGCTTGATCAGGTTCGGAACCTGGCCAACCTATCCTTCTCCATCAGAACCCCAGAGACCATCTTCCCAAACGGCCAAAATCCCGCACCTTCACAAAAGCAACCAAATCATCCCACTATTCCAACAAAGAACCATTGCAACACTTGCTACACTCCAAACAACAATCTATTACTCATCCTCAAACCACAAAACTCCGCAAATGACCACTTCCACACCCACACACCCGGCCACCACAACAATCCTATTTACGTGGAGACCGTGCCACTCTCCACCTAACCTATATATCACACCCCCGAGTTCGAGGGAAAAGAATTACTCATCAGGAACTTGGCTGAAGAGCTTAAGAAATTGACTAGCATTATCCAAGGCGTCGATGGAAGTAAAGGTATTAAAGGGTTGAACTATGAAGATATCTGCTTACAACCAAATGTTGAACTGCTAGAGTGGTACAAACCTCCCAAGTTTGAGATATTTGATGGTACAGGTGATCCGAGGGTCCATTTAAGAACATACTGTGACAAGCTGGTTGGTATAGGAAAGGACGAAAGGATCCGTTTGAAACTATTCATGAGGAGTCTGAAGGGAGATGCACTATCCTAGTACATCAGCCAGGATCCTAAAAAGTGGTCAAATTGGGTAGGTATGGCCTCTGATTTCATGGACAGGTTCAGATTTAACACGGAAAAAGTGTCGGATGTATTCTACATTCAAAATCTGAAGAAGAATCCTACAGAAACATTTTGTGAGTATGCTACTCACTGGAGGTTGGAAGCTGCTAAGGTTAGACCTGCCTTAGAGGAGAAACAGATAAAAAAAATTTTGTCCGAGCCCAGGACCCGTAGTATTATAAACGTCTAATGTTGATTGAAAATCATAAGTTTTCTGACATCATCAAGCTGGGAGAGCGGATTGAAGAATGTATCAAAAGCGACATGTTCACAAACTTCGAGGCCTTACAAGCTAAAAATAAGGCCTTGCAATCCGGTGGTATGTCCAAAAAGAGGGACGTAGGAGCCGTGATGTTTGCACAAAGAACCAAATCTCCTATCAAGTACCAAACCTAGCCAACACCTTCTCTCACATATCAGCTCACTCCAAACTACCAAGAACCCTCACCACCCTCCTATCAACCATCTCCACCTCCCATATATCAGCCTACTTCACTCAGATATTCCTAACCCGCACATGTCTACCAAACTTATAATGCTAAACCATCCCACTATCAGTCACCTCCTACCCGTCAGAACTTTCCTAGACCCTGACCAAATTTTGACAGCAGGCTTCCAAAACAATATACATCCATTGCTGAACTCATTGATCAGCTATATAAGAGACTCAAAATTGCCGATTATGTCACCCCATTCCTGCTTCAACCCCTGAGAACCCCTCTTAGTGGGTTAACCCAAACAAATCCTGTCAGACAGCAAAACTCCAACATTGAGGGAATCCAGCTGGATGATGCACCTGTGGAAGAAAATAGCAAATCATAAGAAGGGATACAAGGCATTACATACAGGGAGCCAGGCTTACAATAATTAAATAATAAAAGTAAGAAAAAACAAAAGGAACTGATGTCAATCTGCAGGAGCAAAAATGCAGCAAAGTCATTTAGAGCTTCAACATGCAATCCAAATGAGGCAAAGTAGGGCAGTCCACTGATTATCAGCAACACATTCAGAGCTAGGAAATTCAACCTCAAATATTATAGTAACTGCAGCAGAAAAGAGGGAACATCTTCAGGCAAAAGGACATGTCAACAATCGCATGCAACAGGTCATGTCAGATATAGAGATTCGTCTACTCGATGGACAACATGTTGCAACAATCTGGTGATTACAACAAAGCAATGACGGAGAATACATGGCAAAATTGGAGTAGAAATGAGCTTGACAATGCACACTTGTGAGGTCGTTACTTCCTATGTTAGAGACAAATGTGTGCAAATGGTATTTTGGAGTGTAACAAAGAGATTAAGATCAGATATAAAGGTACTCATGCAAGGCAACACGTGCATGATGTAAAGGATGCAATTCATGTGGTTATATTTGCAATTAAAGGAGGTTGAGATTTGGCTGGATTTTGGCTATTTGTGCAAGACATATGGGACGCTATTTTGGGCACTTATACAATGGATTTGGGCCAGATACGGTCTGCTTGGACTGGGCCGGTGGAAGTTCGAATAAATTATTTTCATGGGCTAGTTTTTATTACACAATTTTGATAGTGATTATGTGATATCAATTTTGAGTATATTGCTCAATTTGATAATAGGCTTCATGTATTATCTCATTACATTTTTTAGAAAAATACAACACTATGTACTTTATTTTCTATATAAATAAAAACTAGCCCTATGCTCTGCCTAGAGGATTGCTTAAAAAAATAATAGCTGAAACTGGGGCAGAGATTTTATTTCATTTTTGAAAGAGTCGATTACAAGAGTTGTAAGTCTACAATCCCATCATTTTGAGTCTACTCTGAGCCTTCATGCTGACCCTTATTTCCAACCCTATCCAAAAACCTTCCCAACAAGACCTCCCGATGAGCCTTCAAGAATGTCAAGAAACGCATGCAATGATCAACAATTGTCACACGACATAGAACACTATCAAGTTGCTCACAAAAGAAAGTGAAAAATAAATAGAAATAAAAAATGAGAGAGTCTTACTAGTGAAAACCCTCACGGTCACTGTAAGACGATGGTAAGCAGAGATGAATAAATGAGAGAGACTTGTTGGTGAAAACCCCTCAGGCACTACTTGTCGAAAGTGAGTCGTGAAGCTAATATGAAGAATTGGCATAAACAAGCCCGAATTGAAAAGTCATAAGAATGGTAAAAGGGAAGAATGAATTAGTTTGACAGATTAGGCCGTTAAGTCCAAAATGCATTTCATGATCATTAAGGCTAGTTAACGCAAAAAAAAATGAAAAAAAAATCTTTCCATGTCCATCCCGACCGGGGCATTTCTTGTTGATACTTGTTTCTTTGCATCATTGTGTCCTTCACTCCGAGTCAGTCCTTGTCAAAACAAGCAAGAAAAGATTTCAAAATCTGTACCAGCTTTTCAATTGCGCAACGTAAATATAGCCACCATATTCAATTGTTATTGTCAAAATACCTTGAGGATTCATGCAAAGGCTCCCCTCCAAAGGACTCTTGTCAGCCTACTTGGTACAAACAAAGATAAATGGCGATTCTCTCTGACAAGCAAATTGCTCAAAAAGCGGAAAGTCAGTCGAGATATCAGAAAAGGCCACCTAAGAAAAGATCTCCAGTTGGGATAAGGCTGATTGAGCCACAAATACAAATGGTACTGGGAGTGGAATAATTAGGGTTGATGCAGAGCAAAAGTCTATTGTAACCGACTCAAGCTGATTGAAGCAAAAGCCAAGCTGCCCAAAAATCCAGGCCACAAACCGACCACCATTTTCAAAACTAACGAATTTCTCTTTGTGTGAAACAGGAACAAAGTAATGCAAGGAAAGTGATTCAAAAGGAAGAAAAAAAAGAAGAAAAAGAATAGCAGAGAAGAGCCGACAAAGGGAAGTTTCTCAATTTCTTTTTTTGTCTTTATTTGTCTTGGTAGTGTGCATAAATTTTTCATTGCTCATCTCATTTTTCCTCCTAGGATAAAAGTCCTAGTCTGATGAAATTTTCTCCCAATATAAATCTTAGTCTGATGAATCCTTCTCCTAAGATAGGAAACCTAGTCTGATGAATTTTCTCCTAGGATAGAAATCTTAGTCTGATGAATCCTTCTCCTAAGATAGGAAACCTAGTCTGATGAATTTTCTCCTAGGATAGAAATCTTAGTCTGATGAATTTTTCTCCTAAGATAACAAAAAAAAGGGACATAGTCTGATGAATTTTCTCCTAGGATTAAAAATTTAGTCTGATGAATTTTTCTCCTAAGATAGAAAATCTAGTCTGATGAACTTTCTCCTAGGATAGAAATCTTAGTCTGATGAATCTTTCTCCTAAGATGACAAAAATGGACCTAGTCTGGTGAATTTTCTCCTAGGATCAAAATCTTAGTCTGATGAATATTTCTCCTAAGATAGAAAACCTAGTCTGATGAATTTTCTCCTAGGATAAAAATCTTAGTCTGATGAATTTTTCTCCTAAGATAACAAGAAAAAGGGACCAAGTCTGATGAATTTTCTCCTAGGATCAAAATCTTAGTCTGATGAATTTTCTCCTAAGATAGAAAATATAAATTTTCTCCTAGGATAAAAATCTTAGTCTAATGAATATTTCTCCTAATATAGAAGACCTAGTCTGATGAATTTTCTCCTAGGATAGAAATGTTAGTCTGATGAATTTTTCTCCTAAGATAACAAAAAAAGGGACCTAGTCTGATGAATTTTTCTCCTAAGATAGAAAACCTAGTCTAATGAACTTTCTCCTAGGATAGAAATCTTAGCCTGATGAATCTTTCTCCTAAGATAACAAAAATTGACCTAGTCTGATGAATTTTCTCCTAGTATCAAAATCTTAGTCTGATGAATTTTTCTCCTAAGATAGAAGACCTAGTCCGATGAACTTTCTCCTAGGATAGAAATCTTAGTCTGATGAATTTTTCTCCTAAGATAACCAAAAATAAAAAAAGACCTAGTCTGATGAACTTTCTCCTAGGATCAAAATCTTAGTCTGATGAATCTTTCTCCTAAGATAGGAAACCTAGTCTGACGAATTTTCTTCTAGGGTAATTTGAAAAAAAGGGATGTCTCAAAAAAAGGTCATTTGTCCATGCCTTTGAAAAAAAAAACAAGCGTTTGAGAAATTTGTTTAAAAGAATGATTCTAAAAAAAAATGATATGTTGTTTTTTCTAAAAAAAAAAGAAAAAAAATCCTTTTTGGTTCATTTTAGTATAAGCACACAATTTAGCAGTCTCATTTTTCCAACAAGGGCTCCAATCCCTAGTTGAGATTTTTAGACATAGAGCCTCCATTCCCTAGTCACCTTTTTTCCAACATTAGGTCTCCAATCCCTGAGTTGATATTTTAGACATAGAGCCTATATTCCCTAGTCGCCTTTTTTTGCCAACATTAGGGCTCCAATCCCTAAGTTGAGATTTTTAGACATAGGGTTTCCGTTCCCTAGTCTTCTTTTTGCAAACATAGGGCTTCCATTCCCTAGTTGAGAATTTTAGATATAGGAATCCATTCCCAAATCTTTCCTCCTAAAGATACACAATCCTAATTTTATCACTTTAAAAGAAAAAAGAAAAAAGAAAAAAGTTTAGATTTTTGTTACAAATAACTCACAAAATTTTCCTAGTGAAAACTGGGGGAAAAAATTTCGTTCGTTTGTTTGTTTTTGGTATCGGAGCAGGTTTTACCTCGAGATACAGGGTTCGAGATAACCAAAAGAATTAGTCTCAATCCAAAATAAAAAAAGAAGAGAAATAAAAAAAAAGAAATGAACTCAAAGTGCTGAAGTGGAGAAGGATGCGGACTGCTCAAGATATGATTAAAGTCACAGGCTTCGCGTGTCCGACCTTGATCCAAAGTTGAAGAATGAACCAGCGGTTACAGCTGACGAGCATCAAGATTCAGATCGGAGTCTGCAGCAACAGCCAGCCAAGACTCAAGATCAAGCTTCAACGAATTTATAGATAGGAATCTTATAACTCATAGCTGATAGGTTTAGTTAGTCTTTTTCATTTTTGATTTTTATGTAATAATGGGACCGCGGACCGGAACTTCGATGGCACCTCACTTGGCTCTCTACCTCGATACATTTCATCACCTCATTCACTTCTGAACTACACGTGGCCTGATTCCTTTGTAGCCAAGGATATATAGGCAGCTCAGATACTAGGGCTCGGTCACATTCTACTTTCTTTTAGCTTTTGGCTTTTCTAGATAAGGGTCAGGTAAAAAAATCTGTCTAGTCATTCTTTATCTGAAAACGCTTCGCGTTTCCAGTCAAAGAGGGGCAGCTGTAGATATCTAATTTTTGACCCTCCCCAGAATTTTTACATTTTTAGTGTTAAGACATTAGTTTAGGTCTAATACTACTATTTTCACTATTTTTTATTTTTTAATTTTTACTTTATTTTTATCACAAAAATAAAAATTACAAAAAAAAATATTTTTTATCTTTAGGTTAAAGTCAATTATTATATTTATATTTATAATATTATAACATTTGAAAATAAAAAAAAAAAAAATTTAATTTCACTTGTAGTATTTAGTTTTATATTAGTTTATTTTAATTTAGAGTGATTTTTACATTCTATAGATACATTGTATTATTTAGTATTTTTAGCCTAAGTTTAAACCCCAAAAAGATATGGTCCAACCCAATCACCCTTAGCCCAAAACATTGAGCCCATACTCATTCTCCATTTTGACATAACCTAATTCCTACCCCTATAAAATATTCCCTGACACATAAAATCAAGGGACCCTCCCTAAGTTCACGATAGCCATTTCTAAAAAAGCAGCATCCATTTTCATTTTTGCCTTTTCTGATCTCATCTTCCCCAAAAGAGGGCCTCACCCACTTTATCAATGGCAAGATCCACTATGAAATCCCAGCCAAAAACTCCATTGAAAGCACCTTAAAATAATCTTCTTTTCTTTTCACGTAATGCAACATTTTTTTTTGAGTTTGAGTTCCGTCGAGGTCGTTGGTATAGTATGTGGTCGAGTTAGCGAGGTCGTGTGATAGAGCTCCAATCAACATCCTGCTCGCTTTCAAGCTTATAAGCATTTTTCATTGTAATCCGATGTTGAAGATTCGCTATTAACATGAAAGAAAATTTCTCATTTGAGGTTCATCCCTCAACCCTCGTTTAAATTTTTGAGTGCTATATATGTGAATATATCTTTTGAAGCATGAAATATGTGAAAATTATTCATTGTGATGTAGATTTTTATCACTTGATTATCTTGTTAGTTGGAGTTATCTTTTGAGGCGTGCCATGCCAAATAAAATCTCAAAATCCATGGCCCTCACTTAATTAATTTTAACTCTTTAGAAATTGAGGCGTGCCATTAGTTGAATTTTCCATGGCCCTCGCAAACCTTGTTATTAACTTGAAAGCGCATAGTTGCTTTAGGCACGCTACTTTTAAAAATTACTTTCCTAAACTCGGGTGTGCATTTCATGTGACCCAAATCCAAATCTTAACAATGATAAATAAAACATGTCGCGGACTACGGGTGCATTTCATGTGGCGTGGTTCAAAGATGTGTTTTAGATAACTTTGAATCTTCTTAAAATTAATTAAGCGGCTAATAAGTTAAAAATGTACCATAGGCTGAAACATGTAATAAAATCATATAATAGGCCAATTATAATAGTTTAAGCGACCGTGCTAGAACCACAAAATTTGGGGTGCCTAACACCTTCCCTCGGGTTAACAGAATTCCTTATTCAGAATTTATGGTTTGCAGACTTCAAAAGGAGAGTCGAAATTTCCTCGATTTGGGATTTAAAATAAACCGGTGACTTGGGACACCAAATAAACTATCCCAAGTGGCGACTCTGAATTAAATAAAATAATCCCATTTCGAATAATGTCACTTAAATTAGAAAAACTCCCTTATATACTACGTTCGGAGTGGTGTGTAAAAAAGGAGGTGTGACACAGGTCAGTGCAAACTATCAAGATCTTTGCCAAGGTCTCCTGAAGGCCCGGAATCACGATGGGCACAACTGGTGCCTGAACTGGTGCTGCTGGAGCCTGATCTGGAGCTGGGGCAGCTGGTGGATCAACAGGTGCTGCCCTCACTGCTCTGCCTCTGCCACGACCACGACCGCGTCCACGGCCTCTAGTGGCCTCAGTGGGTGGCATTAGTGGTCGTCCACCTCGTCCGGTAGCGCGAGTCCTCACCATCTACGAGAGAATAGAATTACAGAAGTTTAGTTCTCAGATCAACAAAGTCGCACGACAAGAATTTCAAGAATATGAAACTTTTTCCTAAAGGTTCTGCAACCTCTCGAGGATAAATATAGACGTCTCCGTACTGATCCGCGAGGCTCTACTAAACCTGCTCATGACTTGTGAGACCTAGCAACATAAGTTCTGATACCAACTTGTCATGACCCAATCCACGAACCCAGTCATGATGGCGCCTTTCGTGAAGACAAGGCCAGCCAAACCGAAACGAACACCTCTTTTAAACAATTAATTATCATAAACAATTCTAAAAAATGATTAAAATAACCATAATTTGTGAAAATAGCAATAATAACAAGGGGAACCATCTTGACATAGCCCAAACCGGGGTGTCACCAGTCATGAGCTAATAGTGAATCTGATACAAGTCTACAAAGTATGGAATCCAATACAATAATGTGAAGAAAACATAGATAATAAAGGATAAGGGAGGCACAAGGGGCTGTGAACGCCAACAACTACCTCGTAATCTCCGGATCACTGTCTGGTCTGGAAGGATCAACACTCAGGAGCGAACTCTGCGATGCCTGAATCTGCACACATGGTGCAGGGAGTAATGTGAGTACTCCGACCCAGTGAGTAATAATTATAAATAATGGCTGAAAGTATGAAAACACGCAAAGTCACTAAGCAATTCTATATCAAGTAGTAAAATCACTTAAAGCAGTGAAACAGTGAAGAATAAAATGAAATCTCTTTCAAGAACAGGTAAAACAGGTAAAGTAACAAGTAGAAATCCGCCCCTCGGGCTCAGTATCAATCGCTCAGAACAGTATCAGTCCCTCGGGCTCACACTCAGTACAATATCAGCCCCTCGGGCTCACTCTCAGATCATATGGGTACCTGCACTCACTGTGGGTGTGCAGACTTCGGAAGGGCCCCTTACGGCCCCAACGCTATATCAAGCCACCTCGTGGCATCATCACTTGGCACTCGGCCTCACATCACTCAATCCACCTCATGGCATATAAAATATCTCAGACCCTCAGCCTCATATCACTCAGCATATCCTCACATGTGGCCCTCGGCCTCACTCAGTCCGAAAATCATCACAAGCCCTTCGGGCGTTTGTAAAACAGTAGTTCACAACCCAAAATATTATTTAGAAATATCATTTTAGTTTCAAATTTGAGTAAAAGTGGCTGAGTTTGTAAAACAATAGATATCAATGGGACAGAGTTCGAATATAAGTCAAATAATGATAAAAATTCCCCGAAGGGTTCAAATATTTGGCACGAGGCCGAAATATGGCAAACAACCCAAGTCATGATGATAACAAATAAATCTCAGTCAAATACGTGGTAAAATCATCAATCGAGACATACCAAGTCACAATCCCCAGTAGAAAATGACCCCACGCTCATCATCAAGCGCGTGTCGCATCTCAATACAGCACTACGATGTGCAAATTTGAGGCTTCAAACCCTCAAGACATCATTTACAATCACTACTCACCTCGAACCGGTTACAACTCTAGCTCTCTATGCCCTTGCCTCTCAAATCGGACTCCTAGCGCGTTGAATCTGATAAAAACTAGAACGAATACGTCATAATAGGGCAAGGGAACAACACCCAAGCAAAAACAATCGAAAAATATCAAAAATCCCGAAATTAGCAAAACCCGAGCCCCGAGCCCACTTCTCGAAAATCAAAAATTTTTACACCAACGAGTTCCTTATCACTCCACGAGTCTATGCATATAAAGAACACCAAAATCGGAGTCCAAACCCCTCAAATCCCAAATTAAAATTCCAAAATCTCAAGCCCTAGTTCTTCCATTTTTGGCTAAATTTCCATGAATTTCTAGGTTAATTTCACAATGGAATCACGTTTTTGGTTCATAGAACTTACCTCCAATCACTTCTCCTTGAATCCCTCTTCAATTCCCCTCAAAGAGCTCTCAAATACTCAACTATGGTGGAATAATGGCTCAAAATCGCAGATGAAATGTTTAAAAACCTTCTGCCCAGGTCTTACCCTTCCTTCTTCGCGAACGTGGTCAAACCCTCGCGTTCGCGAAGCACAAATTTACTTTGAACAAAAATTTCCCTACGTGAATGTGATACTCTAGTCCGAATGCGATGATCACTTCACCTAAAGCTACGCGAACGCGACACACCATATACGAACGCAAAGAACAAAACTCACTGGACCCTAGATCCTTATACGTGAACGCGAACATACCCATGCAAACGCGAAGCACTAGAAAATAACATTCCGTGAACACAAGCCCTCCTTGGCGAACGCGAAGGCCAACCTCAGATCACCCCAAAATTCTTCTATGCGAACGCGACTAAGCCCTCGCGATCGCGAAGGGCAAAAATCTCTGCAACAGCTGTGATCAGTTTCTGCAAGTCTTCGAAGTTCAAAATTTCCCGTTAGCCATGCGAAATCACCCCGAGGTCCCCAGACCTCAACAAAAAGTACCAACACATCCTAAAACATTGCTCAAACTTGTTCCAATCATCAAAAACCCTCAAACAACACCAAAACCATCAATTCACATCGAATTCAAGCCTAAGTTTTCCAAAAACTTCCGAAACGCACATTTGATAAAAAACCCAACCAAACCACATCCAAATGACCTAAAATTTTGCACATACATCCCAAATGACATAAAGAAGCTACAACCACTCTCAGAATTCTATTACGACCCTCGGATCAAAATTTCACCTATCAATCGAAAATCGCCAAAATACTAACTTCGCTAACTCAAGCATAATTCTACACCGGACCTCCAAAACCAATACCGATCACACTCCTAAGTCACAAATCACCTCTTGAAGCTAACTAAACCATAGTAACTCACACCCGATCCCTCTAACACATAAGTCAACATCCAGTTGACTTTTCCAACTTAACCCTTCTTAAAAAAGACTAAGTGTCTCAGTTCTTACTAAAACCACTCCGAACGCAAACTATTCAAGTTGACCATATAAAACACGTATAACAAAGCATAAAGAAGAAAAAATGGGGAAAATAGAGCGATAACTCATGAGACGACTGGCCGGGACATCATAGTGTCCTTTTCCTATGAGTTCTTCTGTTTAATATTTTTGGGCTATCTTATTCCATCAATATCATATTTGTGATATAGCTATTTGTGCAAGTATTTTATGATTAAGAAGCAACTGTCTCTTGTACAGATCGTGTACCCCTGGTTGATCTGAAAAAACCATAGGGCTGTCCGTTAATCAACACTGAGTACCAGTTATTAGAGACAACTCCAAATATCAGGCCTATAAACCTTTTTCAAATCCCATCTTTCTTAAAACCTTTGTCAGAAAGAGCCAAGATAGTCTATCATAAGCTTTCATCATGTCCATCTTTAGAACAACATTAGGTCCTGCCTTAGTCCTTAATCTGATATCACTAACTATCTCTTAAGTTAGCAGTACATTTTCTACTATGCTTCTCCCCTTGACAAAGCCAGCCTGTTCTTCTGAAATCAGATTTGGTAGCATTCCAACCATTCTTTCATGTATTACTCTAGAGAACACTTTGTTGATGAAGTTGCTCAGGCTAATAGGTCTCGTATCCGAAAATGTTTCAACCTATTTCGCTTTTGGCAGCAATACTAGGTTTGTGTGAGTTATGAATCTGGGAAGGTCATGGCCATTGAAGAAAGACTTTGTCATCTCCACTATGTCTTCCTCAATTATATCCCAGCAACAGTGGAAGAAGCAACCTGTGAATCCATCTGGTCCTCCAGCACTTCCACCATTCAGCCCTAGTACTGCAAGCTTAATCTCTTCTCTTGTAGGCTGCTGCATCAATGACATATTCTTCGCACTGTCTACCTTTGAAGGTACGTTCTCTATTATCCTAAAACCAGTAGGAGCAGAACCCTCAGGAAATTGGTTTTGAAAAAAATGTCAAAGCTTCTTTTGCTATTTCTGAATTTTCCTCTAACCAGTTTCCCTCTGAGTTTTGAATCCTTTTTAGTTGTAGTCTCTTCCTTCTACCATTCATTTGTGCGTGGAAAAATTTGGTATTCCTATCTCCATCTTGAAACCATTTCATACCAGTCTTCTGCTTCCAAAACTCCTCTTCTAAAGCCAGGTATCTGATCAGTTCTGATTGAACTTTCTGCAGCCTTTGTCTGCTTTGTTATGTAGGATTTCTTTCAAACTCTGCCTTATGAACAAGCACCACTTCCTTCAAGCTTGCAATTTTTTGAAAAATATCCCCATATGTATTTCTGCTCCATGAAGATAGAGCCTTTTTCAACCTCTTCAGCTTCTGATTAAACATAAAGAAAGGATCCCCGATAAAATTAACTTTCCAGTTCTCCTTCACTACATCCTTGAAAGTAGGATGTTTTGTCCAGAAGATAAGAAATCTAAAAGACTTCTTAAATGGAATAACATTAGTGTTACATGTCAGTTCCATAGGACTGCGATTAGATCATGTTTTAGATAAATGAGTGACTTTAATTGTAGGAAACAACTGCTGAAATTACAAATTTGCCAAACATCTATCAAGTCTCTCAAAAATTCAATCATCTTCAGCTCTCCCATTCCACCATGTGAATATACTTCCTTTAAAGCCTAAATCTGTGAGGTTACATGTATTGACACAATGCCTAAAATCATTTACGTCATTCAATGATACTGGCAATCCACTAAACTTCTCCCCTTCATCCCAAATAACATTAAAATATCCCGCCACAAGCCATGGAAGAGTCATGTCCCTCGCAAGGTAATACATACTATCCCATAGTTCAATTCTTTCTATGGAGTCACATTTAGCATAAACAAATATGACAATGAAAGAGGTTTGAGTATCCATATTTGTCAGCTTCATCGTCAACTGTTGTTCTGCATTAATCATCACCTCTACACCATGATCCTCATCTACAAAAACCCATATCTTGTTTGAAATATTAGAGAAGACCTGCAGCATATCAATTTTCCTCCTGTATGTTTCTAGCTTCCTAGGATTCTGCATTGGTTCCATGATTCCTATGAAATGATAATGATTTTGCCTGTGCATAGTAATAAGCCTCTCAAATGCTTTCTTTGTAAATGGTAACATTCATTATTAATTGTGGGATTTGGTTAGGGTCCTTCGTGTTTGAATCCCAGGAACTGAACTTTGAATCTCCTTTGTGTTTTTCTTCTTGCCTCTACCTCCTAATCTACCTTTGTCTATGTGCTTAGGTGAGAGATCACCTTGCCTCTCCACATTATTAAAATTCTGTGTAGTAGATTTATCATCCAAATCTTTTCCTCTGGCACCATTTAGCTCCTCCACTTCCCAATTTTCCTTTGGTTCTGTCAATTGCTGCTGGACATTAGTAGGGATCATGACTGTGTTCCTTCTCTCCTGAACTAACTATCCTGTTGTTGCGACTTGTTTATCTGCATTGTTTCTGTCAGTTTCTTCATTAGGTTTTTCCACAGCTATATTGGGTTTAGCTGGAGATAAAACCTTGCTAGGATTAGGACTCAAAATTTTCTAATTGTCACTCTCCTTTGTTGTTGTCTGCTTATTCTCTCCTTGCACACTCTCTTTCTCATTGACCCAGATTCTTTCACTTGTTGTTTGTTCCTTATTTTATTGTTGACACTTTGTTCTTCCTGATCATTTTCTTCATCTGATGATTCCTCTTCTCCACTAGCACCCTCTGGTAGTGCACTTTCATTTGGATCCTCTTCATCTTGTTTATTCTAAATTGTTCTACCATCAAACTGCAGTCTGCTATCATGATTGGCTACTTTTAACGCTGCATCAATCTCAGTAGCCTGTGATGGAATCTCCTGACAGGATTTGTTAGTTTCAACATGATTCTTCTTGAATGTTCTGCTGATCCAAGCTGTTGTAGATTCTTTTTGATTGCCTTCACCTATTGCATTCTCCTTTTCATTATGAATACTTTCTTGCCTGTCTTTGATGTACTTCCTGCTCCATTTTGGTGTAAAATGAGCTGCTTTAGGATTTAGACCTCTTGCATTGTTAGTATTAGCTTCTGGTGTTGTTGAAAAAAATTTTCTTTCATAACAATCTGTTGGTTATTGTCTTCCTCATCACCATCTTGGTCTTCTAATGCTGCAAACCTATTATTTATCTAAATCTGTTGATTATGTACTGCATCATCTGAAGCAACTTCCTCTCTTGTTTTTCCATTTCCTTGCTGATCATTATTTTAAAATGGTATAATTTCCTTACCTACTGCATCACGATTTTGCTGATTACTAACAGCCACTTGAGTCTGCTGTGCATTATCCTGAGCTGGCTTGAAATCCTTTGACGCTGCAACATTATTTTGAGTTGAACTATCAGATCCTTGCAGATGCTACCATTTAGCTGAATCAACTGGTACAATTTCTTTCCCTGTAATCACTTGATTTCCATTGTTCTTGATACGATTGTCTCTAACTTCCTTCCATTGTTCCCCAGGTGGATTGACATTACCTACAACTTTTCCACTCGTTAAGATCATCAATGGTTGATTATGATGCAACTGAGTTTGCTCCTTTTTATTTTCAGCAACTTGCTTGCTTTGATGATAAGGTGATAATTCCGGATAAGAGTTTCAACATTCAAAATAATCATGACCTTGCAATCTGCATTCCTTGCAATACTTAGGAATCATATCATACTTGATGTTTATCCATTCAGTCCTTGTTTCACCTGAAGCTTTATTAAAAATGTCCATTGTTACATTTTTGGGGTGGTCCGCTAACAAGTCTACTAGAACTTTGACCCTCGCACAACTAGATCGTGTTTTATTTATAGTAGCCATATCCAAAGGTGAAAAAATACACTCTTTTATAAAGTAAGTAGGTAATAAACCTGGAAAAGAGATCCAAGCTATAGCCATTGGAGTTTCTTGTCCTGCCTTAAATTTCACATCATATATGAGAGGTCGAATTTGGTATTCTTGGCCATTATTGTACTTGACGTATTGAGTTCCTTTAGACATAAAATCAACAAAATCCTGCCATAATGTTATACGTATAAGGACATGCCTGTCTCTCAAATAGCCAATACTGCATTCACCCTTTATTCCACATTGTGATGGTACAATTCGACGAATCTCACTCAGTTCTGGCCATCCGTATGCAAACTTACCAACTACTGCATATTGAAGCCCTTCAATCACATTCATGCGTTCCACTTCTGCCTCAGTGAACGTAACTAATGGCTGACCATTAACAAAGGCTGCTCTTCTTAAAGGGATTGGATCAACAGTAGTTTTCTCATTTGCAATGTTTTGTATGCTCGCATTAATTGTGTTTGGTTTAAGAATGTTTGAGTAATGTAATGGTGTTTTTGTATGTGTACTATTGTTAGGTACGACAGTAGGAACTTGTGGACGCAAACCAGAAATTGGAGGAGGCTGGCCTCCGAAAGAGGAGGCCATTGATAATCCCAATGTAGCTCAAAACCAGAAGGAACTCACCTGCTCGCAAAGAACGATTTCTCTAGCTGCTAGCTAAATGTGTTTTCTTCTCTTAAAAAATATAGTTGCTGTACGCTACAGTGATCCTTAATCCTTGAAATTTATGACCAATCTTTATACGTATAAACGTAGAATGCTGTCAATCTAGCTTCTTCAATATAGATTCATAATATGGTAGCCCAGTTTTCCACAGTAGCTAAAAGAAATGAGATGGTACCCCAAGATGCAATATTTCTCTCTCTAGTCTCCAATTCGAATATGCAACAACATATATGCTATAACTTTAATCCAAGTACCTCTTTGATTCCCAGGAACTCTTCAACTCTCCAAAAAAAATGGTGAATCAGTAGAAACAATTCGCGTTAAAAAAAGAACTTGGTTGAATCGTTGGAATTAATAAAACTCGCTACTACAGTGAGTTTCGAAAATCTGAGAATCAAGAGAGTTGATATACATCCATGTAGTTCTTCAAAAATCCATTGACTTGAAAGAAAATCAGAATAAACACGCTACAAAGAAGAGTAACGAAGCAGTTTTACAGAGACTGAACGCTACAGTAATCTGAAAACGAAATTTAAGATCTCTTACAAATGGTTAAAGATTTGAAGGTGAAACCAAATGGAGGTTGTGCACAATTATAAGATGAATCTTTTGAGACTAAAATTGCGAGAATCTACCTCCGTATGCCGGATTTATGGCCGATGAATAGTGCGGGATCACTGTTCACCCTTCTAGGATTCCTAGAGAGAAGGCAGAGAATTTTGACTAATGTATCATAGTCACGTTGATTAACCTTATTTTTGGTATTTATAAAGTAAAAGCTGGCATGTTTTTATATTTTACTTCTTTTTTAATTTTTATATTTTTTCTTTAACAATAATATTATTTTCTTTTCTCATTTGATTAGATTTTGGATTTCAGTCAACAGAAAACTAGTATAATAACGTTAATTTGCACAGAATTACCCAGAACTATAGTGATTCATATTACTTTAAATAAGCGCTTACGTTCTAGCACATTCCAATAAGAAAGAACAAAAATATTTCATGTAGATACAAAAAGTTGAGCCCTAGTTTCTTGATCATACTCTCTGTAAGAAAAAGATGCATGAAAGCAAAATAAATTGAGAAGGAAGGGAAAAAAAAATAAGAATGAGAGTAGAGGTGCAAAATGCCCCATGGCAAGTTTTAGTGGCGGACCCAAGATTTTGTGCAAGCGGGTTCAATCTTAGAAGTACATAACTTTAGTTATAAAATAGTAGTTGTCAAATGGGTTTAAATAAAATATTTATACAAAATTTATGTTGCTTAAATCGTAATTTATACATATACACAATATTTTTTTTGATAAAGTGAGTTCAGCTAAACCCGCTTACCACCATGTGCGTCCGCCACTGGCCTTAGTCAACAAAATGCAAAAAGAAAATTAACAAAGTGAAAGAGAGAACGTTATCAATCCAAATTATGTTAAGGAAAATTTGCAGATTTGTTGATGGATGAAGAGACAACAGAATTTTAGGTCTCGAGAAAAGGGTGACGAGATGAAATCATGATAGAGAGTGCTGGGTTTTGGTTTAGAACATATATAGGTATTTTGGGATCATACAAAAATATTAGGATAAAATTGTAAAATTATTTTTCAAACCAAAAGTACTTACAAGCTGAAAAATAATAAGTTGGAGTTGACTAACTTATGACCTATGACTTATTTTGATTTATAAGTACTTAACTTATTATAAGTACTTTTGTGTTTGCCAAATACATATATAAGCTAAAAAGTGCTTATTGTTACAAACAGAACTGTATTTAAGGTGAATGTCTATATTTTAGAAAAAAATGGGGTTTGTTACATTGAAGTAAGTTGCTTTTTTCTTATAAATAGAGGGGTTCTATTCCATTATAATTGATCTCAGATCAATAAGAATGTTTTGCCTCTACTTTTCTCTGCAATACTTTTCTTCTTCTTTTATTGTTTTATCAAACGATATCAGTACGAGACTCTAACCAATTGAGTAGAGAGCGATTATTTTAATTCGCAGATATACTATTAATTAGTTGTCTAATGTTTGAGAAATTAAACCACCCATGGAGAGAAAATATGAGAATTTGCATGAATACATTGATATTCCTATACTAAACATCTCATTTGGTCACTAGGCACTGTGATACGTGCATGGTGCTCAACTTGTATATTGACTGTCTCTACTTAATAGCTAAACTATTTCTTTTGAGAAAAGTTATCTACATCAGTTTGATATAAGTTATATATGAAAGTATATTACATTCTCTCCTCATAAGTGGTTCAGGGCCAAGAATCAAATAATTTTATCTTATTATTATTATTATTATTATTGATGTAAGGTTTATATTTTCATTAACACCGTAATGCATAAAGGTGAATTTTCAAAGTTGAGGAAGCGAGTTAGTTTTTCTAACATGAGGGGAACACATGATAAACAGTTGAGAAAAAATTACGTGAAATGAATTATCATTTGTACATCTAGATCCTCGAATAAGATACTATGAACTTGAAGTTCATGAAAAAATAGTTCATCTACAATATATTGTGAAGCATGCCAGACACATTTACTGGCCCAAAGAAAGTAACAATATTCTTAATGCAAATGTTACTATTAGAATAAGTCCTAGAAGGACAAAGTCTATGGTACTCTTAAAGAGTATAGACAAATTGATTTCAAATAAATTCTTGACGAGGAAGATGAGAAAACGATCAAAATGATCATAATAAGGAGGCAAGTGATCTAGAAGATCACATAACATAACACTTCATAAAATCTCAGGAGAGGTTTAGGTACCTAAAAATATAAATGAAGAGATCTCTATGTTATGTCTAGGTTGGAACCGATATAGAATATTCATCAACAACATCTATGATAGAGCTAAGTATAGATGAGAATCTTAAGTCTGTCGCCTACAGACACAAAAATATTGGCCAAATGGAAGAGACAAAATTTGAAGAGAAATGATTTCATATGAAAGACATGTAATTTTGGCTATGTAGTTTAAACACTTGAAAGTATAAAGTCAATGGTGTGTGCAATCACCTTTATCTATCTTATATGTCTAGCATGACATAAAAACTTGATATGCATCTAAAGCCCATTCATATGGCTTATATGACTTAACTTATATGACGATCCCTGGATGATTTAAATTGCTTAACGCATATAGAATTCTTGGTCATGAAGTACTACATCCTAAGTGCAATTTGTGCACATTTGTATCTTGTTATAACTATAAGCACGATAATGTGATAGCGAGAATTTTTAAGATGCAACATATTTATCAAGTTAATAAGGTTGATTTGTTTATCAAATATCTATCAACGATCTTTTGAAGATGGTGCACAAGATTGGAATGCAAAGACTCAAATATCTAAATTGATGTTCTCATCAGGGGGAGTTAATACGTGATGTACTCTTTTTTTCTTACAAGCTTTTGTTCCACTAGTTTTTCCTTGCAAGGCTTTTAACGAGGCAACCAAAAGGCGTATTTCTAAATATGTGCACTCTTTTTCCTTCTCTGAAATTTTTTCCCAATTGGGTTTTATTTTAGTTAAGGTTTTAATGTGTCACATTACTATTGAATAGACATTCAAGGCGGAGTGGTACAAATAGAATTGTATTTAAGGTGAATGTCTATATTTTAGACAAATTTTAGGGTTTGTTACTTTATGGCTAAGTCACTTTTTTCCTATAAATAGAGGGGTTCTATTCCATTATAATTAATCTCAAATCAATAAGAATTCTCCCCCTCTACTTTTCTCTGCAATACTCTTCTCCTTCTTTTATTATTTTATAACACTTATAAGCTAGTTTGACCAGCTTATAAGCTTAGCCAAATACCATCTTTGTTATGGCATCGTATATTTAGATCAAACATTGTAGTAGCTGTTGCTACCCAATTTTTTCTATATTACTTTTTAGGTACACATACACCTTCAGAACTATGCATTAACATCGATTAATATTTTTTTTTTGTAATTTTTATATTTTTTAAATTAATTTATTCTAGTATTTTATTTTAATAAATAATTACAAAATCACATCACAAATGACTTTATAGTATTTCATGATCTAATATTGCCATTTATAGTCATATTAAGTTCAAATTATTTCACAAATGACCAGATTTATACTTTTTGGTTACAATTGCAATGACTTTGCAATTATAGCCCATGTATATATTATCACATTCTTTTACCAGAAAATAGCTCATTGTATTTTCTAAATATGTAGTAATTGTATTAGAACATTTTTATGCAAGAAAATTATATTTTATAATCTGTTAATTATTTTATAAAATCTTTTTTTTAAATTGTTTGGGTATTTAACAAATAGCCCTATTTAATCCTAATATATTTCGGACCTAACCCCTCAAATCAGCCCAAAACCCCTTTTTAAAATTATCCCAAATCTCCTTAGGCCCAACTCTGATATGCCTGACCCAATACCCCTATCCAATCTTGACCGTTGATCATTTTGATCAACGGTCCACAACCCTCATTCCTAAATTAAACCTAAACGAACCCCCCCCCCAAAAAAAAAAAAAAAAGAACAAACCCTCTTATTTCTCACCTCTCACCCTCCATCATTATCTCCCTCTTCTCTCAAACTCTCTCGACCTAACCCTAATTCTAAGCACCGTCATCGGCATAAACCTCCACCTTATGAGGCTTCTATGGCTTCTTCGACTAGCCCTGGCCTTCTACACGCCATGACTCTTTGATTTCTTGGATCCTTGAGAACATCTCAAAGAGCCTAGCTGGTTCTGGTTTGAAACTTCGCTTGTTAGCCTGTCTCGGGCCATTTTCTAGACCTTGAGTGAGATATTTCTCTTATTTTGTTACGAATCTATGGTTTCTAAACGTATTATCTCATCTCTTTTATGTTTCTAAAAAAACCCTAGTCTATTACCTTCGATCATTTCTAGATCTGAGATGAATCAAGCTCTATTACATATTTTTCTCTGAAAATTTCTAGTTTTAATCGATTATGCTTAGGGCTGCTTATTGGGTGGATTAGGCGGTTATTTACTCTTAATAGTTTGTCTTAGCGGTTATCGGCTTTTAAATGTGTTAATTCACTAGCCATCCGATAAGATATAGGGTGGGTTGGTATCAGTTTAGCTCTTATCGGGCGGTTTATCGACCTAATTCAAGTGAGGTTATTAACTCCCACCATAATTGGCTTTCCCAGAAGTTGGCGGATACCCAAACATATCTGCAACAAAATTAAGTTGTCTCCGAGAAAATATTTCTTAAACATAAAATTCAATGGACATAAAATTTAAAGGTTAAGGTTAAACAATTTCTAAGTATAAATATGTTATTTTTTCTAGAGAAGATTAAAAAGAAAGAAGTATCATAGTATAAGATAATGGAATTAATATTCAAACTAACAAATATGTGTTTATGTACATAGATCTATTTTATTACTGCTATATTACTCGTTAGAAGGGGTACAAAAACCCTTCCACGAGGTTTCCAAATCAATAAGTTGTTGATAGGAAAAAAAGGGTGGAAGGGATTTTTATTATATATATATATATATCAATAATTTGTTGATAAGAAAAGAACAGTGGAATATATATATATATATATATATATATATATATATATTACACTTTTTTTTTCTTATCAACAAAATATATATATATATATATATATATATATATATATATTAACGGGTTAACGGATTATCTGTTAAGAAAATTGAATAATCCACCCCCAAATCGATAAGCCGTTAATGAAAAAATTTCAATCCGTTCCCTGTCCGTTAAACCGTTAACCCGTTAACCCGATGCCAATAAGCCATTAAGCTTCAATTTCAATTCGATTTTCGATTTCGGTTCGGTTTTGAACACCCCTAATTGTGCTCGCTTTTCCCTAAAACTAGGGTTCATTACAAGTTATTTTTCAAAGGTTTAATGACTTCTAAATGTTTAATCGATTCTCTTTTCATCTTCTTGATTGATTTGTGCAAAAGATACTCATGCCCTAGTCGATTTCATGTTCTTTGATTTTCTGACCTTTGATTCGATTTTGAGTTTTTTGTGTTACCAACTGTATTAATTCACCCAATATTTTCTGACTTACACATTTTTCTTTGTCAAATCCATTATTCTATGATTTTTTCCCTAATTAATCTCTATTAGGTTTTGCATCTGTTTTCGGCTAATTTCTCTACTTTTTGTGAAGTTTTACTTAGCCTTATTTCTATTTGTGGAAGTTGATATTTCTTCCCAGAAATCAATGTTACTTTGAAATTTTGGCTGATTGATATGCTCTTGATTGTTTCCTTGTTTATGACCTTAATTTGGTCATTCATGCCTTATTTAATTATCTGCATAATTGTGGGTCTTTGCTGACTCCTTACATAGTACGATTAGGGTTCTTTCCTTAATTAGGCACTGTATTACCGTATGATCAAGGAGTCTATTCAGAACTCCCTTATTTGGTTTGAAATCCTTGCCTTAATTAATCCTTATTATTACCGTTTGTCTAATTGCCCTTAATTAAGGGAGGTCTATTCCAGACTCCCTCATGTTAATTGATTCTGCGAACCCTATGATTGCCCTTAATTGACTAATTTCTGATTCTTTTACCTTATTTGTGCTACTCTTAAACTGCTATATATACACTCTTAATTTTACTTCTCAACACGAGCACTAAGTTCAGAACACACACACACACACTCAATGTAACGACCCGGCCGGTCGTTTTTGGAATTTACGCCTCAATTCCCCATTAACTGCTTTCCCTAAGTTCATTTCTGCTATTTTGGTTTGCCGAGGCATTCAGTATTAGGATTCAGAGTGTTTTGGGACATTTAGTCCCTAAATGAGAGTTTAAGAGTTGAAAAATGGTCCGTATTCAGGACAGTGTGAAGACGACCTCAGAATGAAAATCCGATGGTCCCGTTAGCTCTGTTAGGTGATTTTGGGATTGGGAGCGTGTTCAGAATGTTATTTGGAGGTCCGTAGCTCTTTAGGCTTAAAATGCCGAAGCTTGAATTTTTGAAGTTTCTGGTCCGATAGTGAGTTTTTGATCCGAGGGTCGGATTTGAATTCCGGAAGTTGCTGTAGCTCCGTCATGTCATTTGGGATGTGTGCGCAAAATTTCAGGTCNATTTACGGCGTTGTTTTGGGTTATTTAAGGATTGGTACAAGTTCGAATAAGGTATTAGGTGGTATTGGTATTTTTGGTTGGGGTCCCGGGATGATTTCGGATGCTCAACGGGTTAATTTTTTTGAAAGTTAGAAGGAAAATTGCAGCAGGTTTCTGTTGTTTTCGCTTTTGCGGCTTGGGAACCGCAGAAGCGGTTCTGCAGAAGCGGACTTTGTGCCACAGAAGTGATAAAGCTCCTCCTCCTCTGAGACCGCAGAAGCGGTCTGTTATCCGCATAAGTGGCACCGCAGAAGCAGCTTTGAAGCCGCATAAGCTGAGTCGCAGAAGCGACCTGGGCACCGCAGAAGTGGAAGCTGGGCTTCTCTCCAATTTCTACAGAAGTGGAATATTTTCCGCATAAGTGGAGCCGCAGAAGCGGGTTGTTAATCGCAGAAGCGATTTTGAGGCTTCCCCTCATAGACCGCAGAAATGGTCATTTTTTCGCAGAAGCGGGACCGCAGAAGCGGAAACGCCTGAGCAGAAATAGGAAATATCGAGGGTTTAATTTCATAAGTGTGAAAATTAATTTTGAGCTCGGGCAAGGGCGATTTGTCGAGGGATTTTCAGAGGCAACGATTGGGTAACGATTCCTTGCTCCCTTATGATTAATACTCACTAATCTAACCTCAAATTCAACCTTAATTTATGATTTTTGAATGAAAATTGGGGTAAAGTTCTTAGACCTAATTATAAGGATTTGAGGGGGCATTTGACCTCCGATTTGGGAGATTTTTATATGGTTAGACTCGTGAGAGTACGAGGTTTCTAAAAACGTAAAAATTATTCAATTCTGAGACGTTGGCTGGAGGGGCATTTTGGTCATTTTACCTATTTAGCGCCCTAGTTTTGATTTTATTAGTGGAATCAGTTAATTGCAATATTATTTATAAATTAAAATTGGTTTGAATAGATTTGGGCCACTCGGAGTCGGATACTCGTGGCAAGGGCATCGTTCCCTAGTTGATTTCGCACTGGTTCGAGGTAAGTGGCTTGCCTAACCTTGTGTGGGGGACTTCGTCCCTTAGGATGTGATAATTGGTAAATGAATGCCTTGTACGTGAGGTGACGAGCACGTACTTGAGCAAATTGTTGAAACCCAGATTTTTACTTAATCACTTGATTTGGACTCTCTTTCATATTTGCCTTACTTTACTTGCTTTTATAGTCTGTGCTAGCGTAGAAAGTCCAAGCTGCCTATTTGTCTAAATTGTCTTAACTATGATTTACGTGGAGCATGTTAGGCCAGTATTTTTTAATGCCTTATATTGTTGTACTTAAATTTTTGAATGTTCTCTAATGTTGGTTGCGCATTTACATTGGGACTACTGATGCGGTATTCCGGGAGTTCCCCCTTATTTGTTTACTTTGGGATTACGGGTTTGATTCCCCGGAGATTCCCCTACACTTTTATTTTGGGACTACGGGACGGTATCCCGGGAGATTCCCCTGCATTTTATTTTGGGACTACGGGACGGTATCCCGGGAGATCCCCTTGCACACTATTGATTTGATTACGGGATGGTATCCCCGGAGATTCTTTGATATTGATATGAGAAAAGGGCTACAGAACGGTATCTTGGGAGGCCCTTGTCGGTATTCTTGAAATTTTGCTGTATTTACTCTGTGTTTCTGTTTTGTCCTGCAGTACTATATTTCATTGATATGTCCTATCACATAGTTGAGTTTATTAGCTCTCATAGAATTCAATACTGTTAATATCTTGTTATTTTATTGTTTCTGTCTCAGTAGGGCCCTGACTTTCCTCGTCACTACCCAACCGAGGTTAGGCTTGGCACTTACTGAGTACCGCTGTGGTGTACTCACGCCTCTTCTGCGCATGTTTTTAATGTGCAGATCCAGGTGCTTCTAAGCAGGCGTACCATCAGTAGTTGTCAGGGAGAGTATTGGGGACTTGAGGTATACATCTGCTACGTCCGCAGATCCACAAAGTCTCCTTCTCATTTTACCCCTAGTTATTAGATGTTATTTCGACCTTCTTTGTATTAGACTATTCTGGTGATTAGAGCAGTGTTAGATTTCTCATAGCCTGTGTTGCCCGTGGGTTTCTGGGTCTTGGAGGTTACTTCAGTGATTGGTATTAAAGTGTATGTGCCAGGCGGCAACTGTATACATTGTTCATGTTATTTAGTTTTGATTATAAATTTTGCAATTGTTACTACTTCCGTAATGTGTTAAGCTTACCTGGTCGCGAAGACTAGGTGCCGTCATGACGTGTTCACAATTGGTGAACTAGGGTCTTGACAAGTTGGTATTAGAGCTTTAGGTTTATAGGAGTCACGGGACACATGTCGGTTTATTAGAGTCTCGCTGATCGGTACGGAGACGTCTGTACTTATCTACGAGAGGCTATGTAACTGTTTAGGAAAATCTTCATTTCTTTTGAATTCTTTGTCGTGCGATGTTTTGACACCAATTCTAAACTTCTGTCTTCTATTCTCTCACAGATGGTGAGGACACGTGCTACACGAGAGGACCAGGCACCCGCGTCCCCTGCTGCCGCCGTCAGAGGCCGAGGCCGGGGCCAGGGTAGAGGTCGAGGACGCGCCTGAGGAGCAGCCACAGCACCCGCGCGCGCTGCCGTTGAGGTACCACCAGCAGATCCAGTTGGAGCACAGGCACCTGATACACCTACTACAGCCACTACTACTCCAGCGCTCCAGGAGACCCTGACTCAGTTCATGAGCATGTACACTACTTTGGCTCAGGCGGGGTTGCTTCCCCTCGCTACAGCCAAATCTCAGGCCGGGGGAGGGGCTTAGACTCCCGCAGCCCGCACTCCTGAGCAGAGAGTGCCGATGGATCAGGTTTCAGAGGCTATTCCTGTACCGCCTGTAGCACCAGTACAACCCGGGGATGGGTCAGCTGTCTCAGAGGACGAGCAGCGCAGGCTAGAGAGGTTCAAGAAATATGATCCCCCAGTGTTCAGTGGCCTAGCTTCAGATGATGCCTTGGGATTTTTGGAGGAGTGTCATCGCATTCTTCGTACTATGGGCATAGTGGAGTCTAGTGGGGTTTCTTTCACCGCCTTTCAGCTTTGGGGAGCCACCTATGATTGGTGGCATACTTATGAGTTGGATAGTCCACTCGAGTCTGCCTCACTGACTTGGACCCAGTTCTCAGACATGTTTATTAGGGAGTTTGTTCCCCAGAGCCTCAGGGATTCATGGCGCGTGGAGTTTGAGCGTTTGCGCCAAGGTGCTATGACAGTCTCAGAGTTTGCCATCCGTTATACCAGGTTGGCCAGACATGCACCGGCTTTGGTCACCACAGTTCGGGAGAGAGTGCGGAGGTTTATCGAGGGTCTTATTCCGCCCATCCGGTCCAGCATGGCCCAAGAGTTAGAGATGGATATTCCCTACCAACAGGTAGTGAGCATTGCTAGACGGATTGAGGGTATGCTCGCCTGGGAGCGAGGGGAGAGGGAGGCCAAGAGGTCTCGAGAGTCGGGTCATTACTCTGGTGCCCGTACTTCATCAGCCAGACGTTATGGTAGGGATTATTCTGGTCGCCCTGTTCATTCGGCTTTGCCAGCAGCCGGTAGTACTCCAGCTCCACCAGTACCTCAGGAGCCTTATTATGCACCTCCAGTTTCTGCGGGCCTCATGCGTGGGGTACTTCCAGAGGTCAGTCTAGTGGACCTAGCTCCAGTCAGTCATAACCACCACGTCCTCCCAGAGCTTGCTTCGAGTGTGGCGATACACGTCACGTGGTTAGGGACTGCCCCAGACTTGGTAGGGGTTCATCTTCACAGACT